>JAFIRS010002857.1:0-175543 GCA_018342105.1 Gonioctena quinquepunctata | reverse complement strand
ACTCTATGTAATATTTTTTCGATGGGTGATTGATGGGCCAGAAAAAATTGCCCTGTACCCAAAGTACTACAATCCATATGAAGTGACGAAAGTACTAAGTGAAGGAGTGACATAAGCTTTTTTTCGAGATGGATCTCCTCTATGTTAGCCTGAAAAGACACAAGTTATTTGAGGTTCTAGGTCCTGTTAGAAGTTGGTTAACGTTGTCTTCTAAGTATTGAACGCTGTTCTTTCTCAGCTCCGGGTTTGATAGGCCAGACGAAATGGCATGATTTTTCAATATTAAACTAATCAATTTGTTCATGAAACAATTTATAGATAAATGTAGTATTCGTCGATGCCGGGTCTCTTCCTGAAAAACAAACCTAATTAGGCAGCTCTGTAAATATTTCATTTATTTCAACTATTGAAATAAAGAAAAAGAAGAAAAAATATAAATATTTTAAGATTCAATTGACATGGAATGTTTTTTTTTGTCGGAAAATACCAAGTTATTGAATAAAATTGTCGAGAACCATTATGGACCTGGACAATAAATGTATATTCAATATCTGGGATGTACCTCAGGTGAACTATGTTAATCTAGAAAGAACATCCACAGCTTACATTTTGACTTCGCCAATACCTCTCAGTAGGCAAACAAAGAAATGCCACAGCAGAACGAATACAATACTTCCAACATCCTTTGAAGTTTTTTTGGGAAGTGCATATTGCGTCTCAAAGAAACATGCTCAAACCAACATTTTCAAAACATGCCAGGATGTATGTGCTCGCTGGAAATGTTATCCAAAGGTACTTCAGCGGATCTTGTAGCAGATTAATCACCTTTCACACTGTGAACAGCTCGAACTGCGATCGAATATACGCATGTACTAACAGTAATCGGTGTAGACCGTGAGAAAATATGAAATAAGCTCGATTTGGAAGTTGTAGAGATAACCAAGATAACCGAGAACAGATCGCACTGCGAGACTTTATATAGACGATTACAAAGTCTAGGGTTTTAAAATAACAAATACCCAAGGTCCTATCGTAGTACGGTTCTAGATCTACGTATGTACGAAAAAAAACAGGTTCGATCTCTTATTATACTGATTACTCAACTGTATTCTGAAGAGAACCACTCGTTTACTACGGAAGAAAGCTACCTTAGGAGTCACAGAATAACCCAGAACAGTCCGAGAACAAATCGAACTACGATACTTCCTATAGACGTACGTGAGAACAGTGCTCACTACTGTTTTCTGACTCAACATCTTCTTTCCTGTATGATATAGCTGACTTGGGCAAATCAGGAGGAATATCCAGAACGCGAAGCAGGTATCTATCGTACTTACGGTTCTGTAACAACGTATGTACGAGAAATACCAAGGATTCGATAATTCTCGTTATTGTAAGTCGCTGAGTATCAGACAAACTACGAAAGAATGCTAATAGTTATGTACAGCTGAAATGTTTCGCAATCGCAGTCCTTTTCATTAAATGGACTGTGTTTGATGATTGTATATCTTGAATAGATGAATAACCTCATGCGCCGTCTCTAGATTTGCCAACCATCGGAAAAGCATTTCCAATGATGATTAAATTTTGAGAAATCACTATTGGTAAGGTTTTATCGATAACTGACGATACTCTTCTGATAAATTTTTCGGCACTTTTATGTATTGCAGAAACAATACGTTCTATTACCAAATACTTATCATTCTCATTCCTGAACATATGTAGTAACGGAAAGTACCAAGTAATAGGGTGGCATCTTCTGTTTTGTATAACAATGTCCATATGGGATTTTGGGTCTTCTTCAAGTCAGTGAGAGTTGTCTTGCCAGTACTAAGACTGATGTTTTCTTTGGTCGTGGATTGATATGCCAGACAAATGCCCAGTACTTTCCTGTCGTACTAAAATCCTAAAACATATGTACTGACAAGAAGTACCAAGTTATGTACAGCTGAAATGTTTCGCAACATATGTGTTTTTCATTAAATGGACTGTGTTTGATGATGGTGTATCTTGAATAGCTGAATAACTCTATGCGCCAACTCTAGATTTGCCAACCATCGGGAAAAGCTTTTCCAATGATGATTGAATTGGAAAAAAATCACTACTGGTATGGCTTGAATCGATAATTGACGATACTCTTCTAATTAATTCTCCGACACTTCGATGTATTGCACAAACAAAGCGTTCTATTACCAAATACTCATCATTCTACAATCCTGGAAATATGTAGTGACGAAAAGTACCAAGTAATAGAGTGGCATCTTCTGTATTGTATGACAAATTTCTTCTGAGATTCTGGGTCTTGTAAAAGTTAGTGAACGTTGTCTTTTCAGCATTAAGAGTGATGTTTCTTTTGGCCGTGGATTGATATGCCACACAAATGCCCAGTTCTTGCGTCGTACTATAATCCTGAACGTATGTTACTGACGAGAAAATCCAGTTATGTACAGCTGAAATGTTTCGCAACATATTCCCTTTTCATTAAATGGACTGTGTTTGATGATTATGTATCTTGAATAGCTGAATAACCCCATGCGCCGTCTCTTGATTTGCCAACCATCGGAAAAAGCATTTCTAATAATGATTACATTTGAAAAAAAAATCACGACTGGTAAAGCTACAATCGACAGTTGACGATACTCCTTTAATGAATTTTCCGACACTTTTCTGTATTGCAGAAACAATGCGTTCTATTACCAAATACTTATCATTCTACAATCCTGAACATATGTATTGTCGAAAAGTACCAAGTAAGAATGGCATCTTCTGTATTGTATGACAAATTTCATATGGGATTCGGGTCTTGTGAAAGTTAGTGAAAATGTCTTCCCAGCACTAAGACTGATGTTTTCTCTGGCCGTGGAATGATACGCCAGACGATGCCCATACTTGCCCATATACTATAATCCTATGTACTGACGGAAGTACCAAGTAAAAGACTGACAGATTTTTTTCTTCAGATGGATCCTTATATTGCATGCAGAAAATACAAATTCAATGTGTGATTCTAAGTCCTGTGAATGTTGGTGAACGAACTCTTTAATACTCTATGTATTGTTCTCTTTGCTTGGTAATTGACAAGCCAGACAATTGCCCAGTACCCAACATAATTCAATCCATATGCAACGACAAAAAATACTGAGTAGGAGAGTGACATAGGTTTTTTCATGATTTGGATCTCCTCTATGTTATGCTGAGAAGACAAATGTTATTTGAGTTATGCAGTGACGAAAAGTACCGAGAGAAGTACCAAGTAAAAGACTAACAGATGTTTTTCTTGAGATGGATCCTCTGTATTGTTTGTTGAAAAGACAAATTCAATGTGGGATTCTAGGTCATGTGAATGTTGGTGAGTCTTCTAATACTCTATGTGATGTTTCTTTGATGGGCCAGAAAATTGCCCTGTACCCAACGTACTACAATCCATATGAAGTGACAAAAAGTACTAAGTAAAAGAGTGACATAGGCTCTTTCTTGAGATGGATCTCCTATGTTAGACTGAAAGACAAATGTAATTTGAGGTTCTAGGTCCTGTAAAAGTTGGTAAACGTTGTCTTCTGAGTATTGGACGCTGTACTTTCTTAGCTGAGTGTTTGATAGGCCAGACGAAATGGCATGATTTTTTCAATATTAAACTAATCAATTTGTTCATAAACAATTTATAGATGAATGTAGTATCCGTCGGAAGCCGGGGTCTCTTCCTGAAAAACAAACCCGATTATGCAGCTCTGTGAATATTTCAATTATTTGAACTATTGAAATAAAATAAAAGAAGGAAAAATATAAATATCTTAGGATTCAATCCACATGGAATGTTTTTTTTATATAAAGTAAAAGAAGAAAAATATAAATATTTAGGATTCAATCCACATGGAATGTCTTTTTTTGTCGGGAAATACCAAGTTATTGAATAAAATTGTCGAGAACCATTATGGACCTGGACAATAAATGTATATTCAATATTTAGGATATACCTCAAGGTGAACTATGTTAACCTAGAAAGAACATCCACACGCTTACATTTTGACTTCGCCAATACCTCTCAGTAGGCAAACAAAGAAATGCCACAGCAGAACAAATACAATACTTCCAACATCCTTTGAAGTTTTCTTTAGGAAGTGCATATTGCGTCTCAAAGAAACATGCTCAAACCAACATTTTCAAAACATGCCAGGGATGTATGTGCTCGCTGGGAATGTTATCCAAAGGTACTTCAGCGGATCTTGTAGCAGATTAATCACCTTCCACACTGTGAACAGCTCGTACTGCGATCGAATATACGCATGTACTAACAGTAATCGGTGTAGACCGTGAGAAAATATGAAATAAGCTCGATTTGAAAGTTGAAGAGATAACCACGCAACAGAACCGAGAACAGATCGTACTGCGAGACTTTATATAGACGCATGTACGAACAGTGCTCAGTGCTGTATCGTGGTTCGGTATTATATGGATGGTATAGAAGATTTCAGAAGGAAAACTCGAGGAACAAAACCCAAGTACCTATCGTAGTATGGTTCTAGATCTACGTATGTACGAAAACTACCAGGTTCGAGCTCTTATTATACTGATTACGAAAGCTGTATTCTGAAGAGTACCACTCGTTTACTACGGAAGGAAGCTACCTTGGAGAGTCACAGAATAACCCAGAACAGTCCGAGAACAGATCGAACTACGATACTTCATATAGACGTACGTGAGAACAGTGCTCACTACTGTTCTCTGAATCAACATCTTTCCTGTATGATATAGCTGACTTGGGCAAATCTAGGAGGAATATCCAGAACGCAAAGCCAGGTATCTATCGTACTCACGGTTCTGTAACAACGTATGTACGAAAAATACCAAGGATTCGACAATTCTCGTTATTGTAAGTCGCTGAGTATCAGACAAACTACGGAGGAATGCTAATAGTTATGTACAGCTGAAATGTTTCGCAATATATGTCCTTTTCATTAAATGGACTGTGTTTGATGATTGTATATCTTGAATAGATGAATAACCCCATGCGCCGTCTCTAGATTTGCCAACCATCAAAAGGAGCATTTCCAATGATGATTTAATTTTAAAGAAATCACTATTGGTAAGGCTTTGATCGGTAATTGACGATACTTTTTCAATTAATTTTTCGGCACTTTTTTGTATTGCAGAAACAATACGTTCTATTACCAATTACTTATCATTCTTCAATCCTGAACATATGTATTAACGGAAAGTACCAAGTGATAGGGTGGCATCTTCTGTTTTTATAACAATGTCCATATGGGATACTGGGTCTTGTTTAAGTCAGTGAAAGTTGTCTTGCCAGTACTAAGACTGATGTTTTTTTTCGCCGTGGATTGATATGCCAGACAAATGCCCAGTACTTTTCTGTCGTACTAAAATCCTAAACATATGTACTGACGAGAAGTACCAAGTTATGTACAGCTGAAATTTTTCGCAACATATGTGTTTTTCATTAAATGGACTGTTTTTGATGATTGTGTATCTTAAATAGCTGAATAACTCCATCCGCCAACTCTAGATTTGCAAACCATCGGGAGAAGCTTCTCCAATGATGATTGAGTTGGACAAAAATGACTACTGGTATGGTTCGAATCGGTAATTGACGATACTCTTCTAATTAATTTCCCGACACTTTGATGTTTTGCACGAACAATGCGTTCTATTACCAAATACTCATCATTCTACAATCCTGAAAATATGTAGTGACGAGAAGAACCAAGTAATAGAGTGGCATCTCCTGTATTGTATGACAAATTTCTTCTGAGATTCTGGGTCTTGTAAAAGTTAGTGAACGTTGTCTTCCCAGCACTAAGAGTGATGTTTCTTTTGGCCGTGGATCGATATGCCACACGAATGCCCAGTACTTGCCCGTCGTACCATTATTCTGAACGTATGTACTGACGAGGTGAACCAAGTTATGTACAGCTGAAATGTTTCGCAACATATTCCCTTTTCATTAAATGGACTATGTTTGATGATTATGTATCTTGAATAGCTGAATAATTCCATGCACCGTGTCTAGATTTGCCAACCATCGGAAAAAGCATTTCTAATAATGATTACATTTGAAAAAAAAAATCACGACTGGTTAAGCTACAATCGATAGTTGACGATACTCTTTCAATAAATTTTCTGACATTTTTATGTATTGCAGAAACAATGCCCAGTAAACACATAAGATGTCTGAAACATGTCAACGGAACCGTAATAGGTACCATTTGAAACATTCAAAAGACATGTTCCAGAAATATATCGTAAACATTTCATGTGCGGAGCAGTGTGTCTGTAATTTTTTGAATACACAGATAAAACATGTTAACAAAAGTCATATATCTGAATCATCCAAATATTTCCCAAGTATAAAATGACTGAAAAGAAAGTTATGTTTCTCACAATAAAAATATACTTACAAAATAGTATTCAAATAACCCGCGCTATTATGATTGTATCGTCAGGCCACCGAGTGTATCACGTGATCAGTTGTGACCAATGAGGACATTCCGACATTTACTCATCGGCCAACGCCAACTGGACTGGCCATTCTGTGTCTTGTGACTCTTTAGTTTGGTTACTTTTATCAATTATCAGTTTTATCGAATGTGCTTGGACTGCATGGTCGTGAATTTCAATTTGAGGTATAGTTCAATGTGTTATGACTATAAATACTCGTCAGAAATATCAACAGGTATGTAAATAATTGATATACGATACCTAGTTATAGGTTACAGTTCCAATACAGAAATACGAATTATGAATTTGGAGGTTAAATAAAATGTGGCGGGATTCATGAACTAGCTCTGATATGTTCTTGAATTTTTATTTGTGTGCATCATATTAACCTATCTATAGTTTTCATTTGAGAAGCTTGTTGAACATTCAATGGACCAATCTTGGACCTATATCTGTTTGTGATTTTAATCATTATATTTTTATGAGTTGAACTTTTATTCACAGCTATTCCACTGATGATACAAATATGGATGGACAAAGAACTGAAGTGACTGGAAGGTGCACCTCAACATGATGTCGCCAAGCAGCCCTTAGATATAAGAGGGAAGGAAACAAATAATTAGCAGTCCTTATATTGTATGTCTTATACTGTTGTATGACTGATAAAGCATGATGAAATCCTACCCTCTCACATCCATTTCATGAATCAATAGCTATAGTGAGAGTCGATTCAGAAATTGTAAAAATGTATTTTGAGCCCTTTCTCTCTCATGCATCATACATAGGATATGTTTTGTGTCTACAATGTTGCAGCAATGTTTCAGATATGTGTTTTATGTATTCAATTCACTCATTTTATGTATCAGAAATATTTCACGTGGAACATTTCTCGTGAAACGTTTCACACCTAGGTCATTTCTGGTTTCTGCCATGTTTCAGGAACGTGTCTGAGTCAAAAGATGAAATGTTTCAAATGGAAAATGATCGTTTCCAGAAATGTTTCCGACACATATTTTGGTTTACTGGGTGAGTTCTATTACCAAATACTTATCATTCTACAATCCTGAACATATGTATCGTCGAAAATACCGAGTAATATAATGGCATCTTCTGTATTGTATGACAAATTTCATATGGGATTCTGGGTCTTGTAAAAGTTAGTGAACAATGTCTTCCCAGCACTTAGACTGATGTTTTCTCTTGGTGTGGATTGATATGCCAGACGATTGCCCAGTAATTGCCCATGATACTATAATCCTATGTACTGACGAGAAGTACCAAGTAAAAGACTGACAGATTTTTTGCTTCAGATGGATTCTCTATATTGCATGCTGGAAATACAAAACAATGTGTGATTCTAGGTCCTGTGAATGTTGGTGAACGAAGTCTCCTAATACTCTATGTATTGAAAGATAAGTGCTATGTGAAGTGGAATGAATAGAAAAATCGAATTAAACGGTTTTCTTCACATAAAGGATTCAATATAAAATTGAACCAGAAAATGGTAGATCTCAGGTGAAAAACAACTACTTTCCTGGCAAATACCACGCAGAACGTTGAATGATATTCACCTGAAAATCCATGCATACTTCCATATAATATCAATGGACATTGAATGCAAATGTTTCTTTCTGATAAGCTCGATTTTTTCCGAAATGACAAAAACGCATACCGGTTTCAGGCTTATTGGCCTCATCGTACGGAGAGTCAATCCAAAAGGTCCAAATTTCTGGCTGAGGTAGACAACGTAAACAAACCATCATCGAGCTTGTAACACCTATAGGTACGCCGGAAAGATAAACTTTAACTGGCGGTACCTAGTGACGAAACACTCCAAATCTCCCACCCCGATAGGTTTCTGAATAAAGATTCCTTTTCAGTAGGAGTGGCAAGCCCGTCTAGCATATAGTGAAAGATAAGTGCCATGTGAAGTGGAATGAATAGAAAAATCGAATCAAACGGTTTTCTTCACATAAAGGATTCCATATAAAATTGAACCAGAAAATGGTAGATCTCAGGTGAGAAGCAACTACTTTCCTGGCGAATACCACGCAGAACGTTAAATGATATTCACCTGAAAATCCATGCATACTTCCATATAATATCAATGGACATTGAATGCAAATGTTTCTTTCTGATAAGCTCGATTATGTTCAATTTATGTCGTGTTCACCTAACAATCCGCATACCGGTTTCAGGCTTCTTGGCCCTCATCAGTACGGAGTAGTCAACCAGCCAAGGTCCAAAGAACTCTGGCTGAGGTTAGACACAACGTAAACAAACCATCATCGAGCTTGTAACACCTATAGGTACGCCGGAAAAGATAAACTTGAACTGGCGGTACCTAGTGACAGAAAAAACACTCCGAAAATCTCCCACTCGATAGGTTTCTAAATAGAAGATTCCTTCTCAGTAGAGTGGCAAGCCCGTCTAGCATATAGTGAAGATAAGTGCCATGTGAAGTGGAATGAATAGAAAAATCGAATTAAACGGTTTTCTTCACATAAAGGATTCAATATAAAATTGAACCAGAAAATGATAGATCTCAGGTGAAAAACAACTACTTTCCTGGCAAATACCGCAGAACGTTGAATGATATTCACCTGAAAATCCATGCATACTTCCATATAATATCAATGGACATTGAATGCAAATGTTTCTTTCTGATAAGCTCGATTATGTTCAATTTATGTCGTGTTCACCTAACAATCCGCATACCGGTTTCAGGCTTCTTGGCCCTCATCAGTACGGAGTAGTCAACCAGCCAAAGGTCCAAAGAACTCTGGCTGAGGTGAGACACAACGTAAACAAACCATCATCGAGCTTGTAACACCTATAGGTACGCCGGAAAAGATAAACTTTAACTGGCGGTACCTAGTGACAGAAAGAAACACTCCGAAAATCTCCCACCTCGATAGGTTTCTAAATAAAAGATTCCTTCTCAGTAGGAGTGGCAAGCCCGTCTAGCATATAGTGAAAGATAAGTGCCATGTGAAGTGGAATGAATAGAAAAATAAGAAAGAAACATTTGCATTCAATGTCCATTGATATTATATGGAAGTATGCATGGATTTTCAGGTGAATATCATTCAACGTTCTGCGTGGTATTTGCCAGGAGAGTAGTTGTTTTTCACCTGAGATCTACCATTTTCTGGTTCAATTTTATATTGAATCCTTTATGTGAAGAAAACCGTTTAATTCGATTTTTCTATTCATTCCACTTCACATGGCACTTATCTTTCACTATATGCTAGACGGGCTTGCCACCCTACTGAGAAGGAATCTTTATTTGAAACCTATCGAGGTGGGAGATTTTCGAGTGTTTCTTTCTGTCACTAGGTACCGCCAGTTAAGTTTATCTTTTCCGGCGTACCTATAGGTGTTACAAGCTCGATGATGGTTTGTTTACGTTGTGTCTCACCTCGGCCAGAGTTCTTTGGACCTTTGGCTGGTTGACTACTCTGTACCGATGAGGGCCAAGAAGCCTGAAACCGGTATGCGGATTGTTAGGTGAACACGACATAAATTGAACATAATCGAGCTTATCAGAAAGAAACATTTGCATTCATTGATATTATATGGAAGTATGCATGGATTTTCAGGTGAATATCATTCAACGTTCTGCGTGGTATTTGCCAGGAAAGTAGTTGTTTTTCACCTGAGATCTACCATTTTCTTGTTCAATTTTATATTGAATCCTTTATGTGAAGAAAACCGTTTAATTCGATTTTTCTATTCATTCCATTCACATGGCACTTATCTTTCACTATATGCTAGACGGGCTTGCCACTCCTTCTGAGAAGGAATCTTTTATTTAGAAACCTATCGAGGTGGGAGATTTTCGGAGTATTTCTTTCTGTCACTAGGTACCGCCAGTTAAAGTTTATCTTCTCCGGCGTACCTATATGTGTTACAAGCTCGATGATGGTTTGTTTACGTTGTGTCTCACCTCAGCCAGAGTTCTTTGGACCTTTGGCTGGTTGACTACTCCGTACTGATGAGGGCCAAGAAGCCCAGTACCCAACGTACTTCAATCCATATGCAACGACAAAAAATACTGAGTAGGAGAGTGACATAGGTTTTTTTATGTTTTGGATCTCCTCTATGTTATGCTGAAAAAACAAATGTTGTTTGAGTTATGCAGTGACGGAAAGTACCAGGAGAAGTACCAAGTAAATTCAATGTGGGATTCTAGGTCATGTGGATGTTGGTGAGTCTTCTAATACTCTATGTAATGTTTCCTTTGATCGGTGATTGATGGGTCAGAAAATTGCCTTGTACCCGACGTACTACAATCCATATGAAGTGACGAAAAGTACTAAGTAAAAGAGTGACATAGGCTTGTTCTTGAGATGGATCTCCTCTATGTTAGCCTGAAAAGACAAATGTTATTTGAGGTTCTAGGTCCTGTAGAAGTTGGTAAACGTTGTCTTCTGAGTATTGAACGCTATTCTACCTTAGCTCGGGGTTTGATAGTCCAGACGAAATGGCATGATTTTTTCAATATTAAACTAATCAATTCGTTCATAAACGATTTATAGATGAATGTAGTATTCGTCGATGCCGGGGTCTCTTTTCGAAAAACAAACCTAATTATGCAGCTCTGTGAATATTTCATTCATTTTAACTATTGAAATGAAGAAAAAGAAGAAAAAATAATATTTTAAGATTCAATTCACATGGAATGTTTTTTTTTTGTTGAAAAATACCAAGTTATTGAATGAAATTGTCGAGAAGCATTATGGATGTATATTCAATATCTGGGATGTACCTCAAGGTGAACTATGTTAATCTAGAAAGAACATCCACACGCTAACATTTTGACTTCGCCAATACCTCTCAGTAGGCAAACAAAGGAATGCCACAGCAGAACGAATTCAATACTTCCAACATCCTTTGAAGTTTTTTTGGGTAGTGCATATTGCGTCTTAAAGAAACATGCTCAAAATGACATTTTCAAAACATGCCAGGGATGTTTGTGCTTGCTGGGAACGTTATCCAAAGGTACTTCAGCGGATTTTGTAGCAGATTAATCACCTTCCACACTGTGAACATTTCGTACTGCGAACCATCGGGAACAGCTTTTCCAATGATGATTGAATTGGAAAAAAATCACTACTGGTATGGCTTGAATCGATAATTGACGATACTCTTCTAATCAATTTTCCGACACTTTTATGTATTGCACAAACAATGCGTTCTATCACCAAATACTTATAATTCTACAATCCTGAACATATGTAGTGACGAAAATACCAATGGCACTTTGTATTGTATGACAAATTTCTTATGGGATTCTGGTCCATAAAATTAGTAAACTTGTCTTCCCAGCACTAAGACTGATGTTCTCTTTTGGCCGTGGATTGATATGCCAGATAAATGCCCAGTACTTGCCCGTCGTACTATAATCCTAACATATGTACTGACGGAAGTACCAAGTTATGTACACTGAAATGTTTCGCAACATATGCCCTTTTCATTAAATGGACTGTGTTTGATGATATTGTATCTTGGATAGCTGATAACCCCATGTGCCGTCTCTAGATTTACCAACCATCGTGGAAAAGTATTTCTAAAAATGTTTACAAAAAAAAATCACGACTGGTAAATTTTAATCGATAATTGACGATACTCTTCTGATGAATTTTCCGACACTTTTATGTATTGCAGAAACAATGCGTTCTATTACCAAATACTTATCATTCTACAATCGTGAACATATGTAGTGTCGAAAAGTACCAAGTGATAAAGTGGCATCTTCTGTATTGTATGACCAATTTCAAATGGGATTCTGGGTCTTGTATAAATTAGTGAATATTGTATTCCAAGTATTGATATGCCAGACAATTGCCCAGTACTTGCCCACTCTACTATAATCCTAAGTACTGACGAGAAGTACCAAGTGAAAGACTGACAGATTTTTTTCTTCAGATGGATCCTCCATATTGCATGCTGAAAATACAAATTCAATGTATTGATTCTATGTCCTGTGAATGTTGGTGAACGAACTCTTCTAATACTCTATGTATTGTTTTCTTTAGTTGGTAATTGATAGGCCATACAATTGCCCAATACCCGAGGTACTCCAATCCATATGCAACGACAAGAAGTACTGAGTGAAAGAGTGACATAGGTTTCTTCATGATATGGATCTCCTCTATGTTATGCTGAAATGACAAATGTTATTTGAGGTATGCAGTGACGAAATGTACCAAGAGATGGGCTAGCAGATGTTTTTCTTCGCCCCCGTATAGATGTTGAGAAGACAATTAATTTGGGATACTGGGTCCTCTGAAGTTGGTTCGATAGGCCGAGCAGTTATTCAGTACCATTCGTACTACCATTCTGAACATATGTAGTGACGAAAAGTCCAAGAGATAGACTGGTAAAGGTTTTTACTTGAGGTGGTCGTTCTGTGTAGTATGTTGAGAAGACAATTGATTTGGGATACTCGATCCTGTAACAGAAGTTTGATAGGCCAGGCATATGTAGTGACGAAAAATACCAAGTAAAAAAATAATTAATAAAAAAAACCTCTTTAAAAACAAGCGTTTATTCAAATACCCTAAGAAGTACAAAATAATTGCTTCGGATGTAAGACGTTGGTGATTCCGTGAGTTATAGATTCAAGAGCTTGTCGCGCACAGTTTTCATTTCGAATACAGATGCGACAAGCTTGAATCTATAACTCACGGAATAACCTACGTCACACATCCAAAGCATTTATTCTGTACTTTTTAGGGTATTTGAATAAAAGCTTGTTTTTAAAAAGGTTTTTTTCATTGATTATTTCATTCCGTTTTTCTCTAGTAAGTACCCCTAACACCCACATACCAATTTTGAATCGAATCGGACCATAATTACAGAACTCGAACGCTATCCTGGAGCCTCCATCTTGAATTTGTGAAAAATTCATAATCTCCGACCCCAAAAACCCCCACATACCAATTTTGAATAGAATCGACCATAATCACAGAAATCATCAGACATCTTGAAGCCGCCATTTTGATTTTATGAATTTTGTCAGAAGAAAGTTTTTCCTTGAGGTGGCCCTTCTGTATAGTATGTTGAAAAAGGTATTAATTTGGAATACTCGATCCTGTAAAAGTTGGTTCCTCTGCTCGTAGTTTGATGGGCCAGGCAGTTGCCCAGCACCAGTCGTTCTACAATTCTGAACATATGTAGTGACGAAAAGTACCAAGTAAAAGACTGACAGGTTTTTTCTTGAGATGGATCTCCTGTGTTATATGCTGAAAAGAGATTCTAGGTCCTGTAAAAGTTGGTGAATGTTGTTTTCTTACTATTGAATGACGTGGTTTTTTGGTCGGGGTTTGATAGGACAGACAATTGCCCAGCACCTTGGATACAATTCTGAAAATATGTAGTTGAAAAAAGTACCAAGTAAAGGGACAAAGGTTTTTTCTTGAGATAGATCTCCTTATTGTATGCTGAAAATAATTTGGATTCTAGTTCCTGTAGGAGTTGGTGAAAGTTTTCTTTTCAATACTTTATGTATTGTTCTCTCCGGTCGGTGATTGATAGGCCAGACAATTGCCCAGTACCCAATGTACTGAAACCTAAACGTATACAGTGACGAAAAGTACCAAGAGATAGACTGGCAGAAGTTTTTCCTTGAGGTGGCCCTTCTTTATAGTATGTTGAAAAGGCAATTGATTTGAAATACTCGATCCTGTAAAAGTTGGTTTTTCTGCTCGTAGTTTGATGGGCCAGGCAGTTGCCGAGGACCAGTCGTACTACAATTCTAAACATATGTAGTGTCGAAAAGTACCAAGTCAAAGACAGACATAGATTGTTTCTTGAGATGGATCTCTTGTATTGTATGCTGAAATTAAAAAATAATTATTTGGCATTCTGGTCCTGTGGGAATTGGTGAACGTTGTCTTCCCGTTATTGAATGACGTTCTCTTCGTGGTTGTGGTTTCATAGGCCAGGCTATTGCCCAGTAATTAACGTTCTACAATCCTAAACATATGCAGTGACGAAAAGTACCAAGTGATAGACTGGCATAGGTTTTGCCTTCAAATGGCTCTCCTGTAATGTATGTTGAAAATACAAATTCAATTTGGGATTCTCGGTCCTGTGAAACTTGGTGATCGTTATCTTCTCCGTATAGTATGCCGTACTTATATATCAGAATCTTCTATCACTGTTAGTAAAACCAAGCGTAACCCTAAGGCTCTTGCTCTTTGGACTTTCTCTGCTCATGGATTGACAGACCAGATAGTTGCCCAGTACCACCCGTACTACTATCCCAAAAACATATGTAGTGACGAAAAGTACTAGTTATAGCTTGGTAGAGATTTTTTTTTGAGATGGATCCCCTGTATTGGATGTTGAAAGGACAAACTCATACTGGTTCCTCAAAAGTTCTCAGTATTGAATGTCTTGTTTTGTTTGGTCGTCGATTGGAAGGCCAGACAATCACCCAGTACTCACGTACTACAACTCTGAAACTATGCAGCGAAGAAATTTCTGTCAAATCGTTTTCATGTTCAATCTAGCTGATTCAGCTGACCGTTGAACGTCATAAGAACGATATTTTCACGTAATTATATGTAGTGTGAATCCGATCGATGTATTAGTAACTGGCTGATGCCCAGATGGTCCGGGTTCGATTCCCGGCACGGATACAGAAATAAAAATGTATTTCTGTAGATTCTTTGAGCGGGAGGAGATAGGTAGCCAAGCGAACATTCTTGGTACCTAGATATCAATCCTTCGGACTGTCTACGGTTACCACCCGAATAGTCCCAGTAAACATGCAATGTTTATGAAACATTTCAAAATTAGCATACTTTGTTTATTTGAAATATGTTTGTGCTACATTTCAGGGACAACTGGAATATTTCTGATATGTCTCCAGTCATCTTTAATTCATAACTTTCGAAATATTAGAAAGTTACATCCAATAAAATAATTAAAATATTTCAGAATTACCTTAATCGAGAAAATGTGCAACATTATTCCAATACATTTCAGAATTGTTCCCAAAAGATTGAAACATTGCAAAAGTATCAAATTGAAACTTTCTTTAATATTCCAAAATTATCTCAACTGTAAATAATCGAAACATTTCAGAATAACCTCAAATGTGAACAGTTGAAAAGTTTATTTCATTCAATTCCGGGAATATTTCCAAACAATTGAGGAATTTTCTGCTTGCGCGTAACGTATCGTTGAAAGACCTGTTGGAGGGTACAAGTACAACGTTGCAATATCTGTGTCCGGCCGTATATATCGCCGACAAATTTATCAGGAATAGAGTATCTCCTCAGAAAAACGTTGAATGAACATTCATATTATTGGTATGACATGACTGTGGCCTCACTATTTAATCAGGATATCAGTTTCGAAATCAAACTTTTTGCGAATCAAATATATGTTTTTTTTTCCATACAATGTTATTCCCAAATTATTCGAGACATTGATGCGATATTTCAGAAAACTTTCTCAGAAGTATTCCATAGACACAAATAACATTATCTGGGTACTCAACAATTTTCAAATCAAATATATTCAATATTCCATAGACACATCAAAAGGAGTGTAGAAATATTGAATCGGGGGATATCTGAAACACGAAAATGTTTCGTAGGGATATTTAATAATTTCAAACGTTCATAAACATATCAAAAATATTTCAGAAACATTATTAAAATGTTTCGTTGGGATATCGACACATTTCAAAAATAAACATGCACTTTTGAAACATGAATGGATGTTTCAACGGAATATTAATCTATATTCATGAATTTGGAGACATTGTTGCAATGTTTCATTAACGTATCTGAAGTGAAATTGGTAAGTATATATCTTTCGTGTACATTTTGATATATGCAGTTGAAACATGTCTGATGTCGGACATTTCTGGTTCCAGGAATGTTTCGACAATGATAGAGATTGTTCCTGAAATATTCCTGGAATAGAAATATGTTTTCTGGGGTGCTTCGGATGACACTTGGAAAAATTAACTCATACAAGTCTCTGACCTCCGAGAGTTGCTTTGCAACTGAAGTTAAAAACACTTTTTAAGTCCGATTTAAAATTATTTTGATGAACTGATGGCAGGTAGTTCCGTAATCTCCCGCAATACCTGGCAAAATATGTCTTCTGTGATGAAATGAACAGACGATCATATTGTACCTGATTTTGCAGCAGACATATGCAGGATCATCTTCTTCTGTACTGAGTACAGTTCGTACTACGAAAAACAAACGTAGAAACTCATGCACTAGAACAGACAGTGGAACTTACTCATAATTTTCAGATCAAGGAAGTGGTGGGCTGAGTTCACCGAAGGACAACACCGAAGAATCGAACGTACTACGGCGATCAACGATGATGGGCTATTTTATTGCAGCTTTATCGGATAAAGATGGTGCATTTCACCTCTGAAACTAAGTTTTTTCTGCTCATGGATTCAACTAAGAAACTGTTGAGTAGCCGATTCAAACTCTGGCCAATGAAAACACATTGGCACAAATTTCACATCTAAATTTGTGCCAATGTGTTTTTATCGGCCAGAGTTTGAATCGGCTACTCAACAGTTTTGAATCCATGATCAGGAAAAACTTAGTTTTGAAGGTGATACATATATATGTTCTTCTATACGTGACTATTTTCATTTAAGCTTTGAAAAAGGAATAAATTAATTCCGAAACGTCAGCGATAAAAAAATAGTTTTACTTCCTGGTCCTAATTCCCGTTAAATCGAATTATATTCAATTCTTGGGACGATGAATCATTTATCAATGAAAAAATATGTAGTCGATATAAATAATGTCAAAATGCTCAAGAAATTATCAAGATCTTACTTAAGTGGCGGTTTCTTGTAACCAGGACCGGAAAATAATTCTCTGTTTGATAGAAACACCGAAGTTTTTTTTTTGGAACGAACTTCCTCTACGCTGCTTGCGGTAGGTGTTGACTGGTAGAAATCGTCACATTAGAAAAAAGCATTACGCCCCCTCCATGCCACTTTCTCTCTCAAGCGCGTATTTAGGGGGGGGGGTAATAGGGGTAATTACCACCCAAGAAACAGCAAAATGTTTAAATCGATGGAATGGGCACCACACTCCACATCTCTACTCAAGACATTTTACGTTTTTTAAAAAACGACGCCATTTATTTATTAAACATTTATAAACAATGGATGAGTTGAATATTTTTCAAAAATTGTTTTTTTGCATTGGTTTATTATATTTGGAAAAAAATAAAGAATTCTTATTTTTTGTTTTCAATAGTTTTTTTATTTTTTTAATATTTGTATAATATATTAAGTTTTTTTTTAATTATTGGTTTTTCTCTACCTAATAAGAATATTCTTCTATAAATAATGTAATTGTTTATTTACTTAACAATCAAATAAACTTTGATTGGCATTATATTTTTCGAAAGGTACAAAAAATAACAAAAACAACCATATTCGACAAACTGTTAAAAAAATTGTTTGTTATTTCTATAGAATTTTCTAGAAAAATTACAAAATGAAAATTTTTAAAAGTTATAATATTTTTGTTATTTTTGTTTATCAAAAAAAAATAAGCCAATCAGAGTTTGTTCAATTGTTAAGTAAATTAACAATTACATTGTCAATAAATTTTTTTCTTATTAGGTAGAGACTAACCAATTATTAATTTTAAAGAAAAAACAATCTTTTTATATTATTTAAATATAAGAAAATTAAAATGACGATTATAAACAATTAAAAAAAAGTTTTAATCTTAATAAACTTTTGGCAACCTAATGCAAAAATCAATTTCTGAAAAATATTCTACTCTTCATGTATTTATAAATATTTTATAAACAAATTGGATAATTTTTTTTTTTCGTATTAATGCCTTTGTCAGACATAAAACTGATGATAATGTGAAATATCAATAACAAAAATTCACGATATTTACTCGATTTCTCATATTTGTTAACTTCAGAAATTATAATTAACAAAATAATCGACTTTTAAACAGTTTTATAGCGTGATATCATTGAGTACACATCTAAAATGTGATCCAGGAAACAAAAATTACTCAATCAACAATTATCATTATCAAAATTCAATAAAACTTTTTTTTTCCAGCGAAATTACATTATTTCAAGTATTCAGCTGATACTACCATTTATTCAATTTTAAATGTTTTTTTTTATCAAATCTTGAACGCTAACATATTTCCCTTGATAAAAAAGTGTCTGCATATTTTAAATACATTGCCAGTTAGTGTGGCATCCGCTGAACTAAGTTTTTCTTCGTTGAAGCGATTGAAAACTTGGCTTCGATCAACGATCAACAGGATCGGTTGGTTGTATTAGCTTTACTTCATGTTCATAGAGATGTTTCAAATGTTATTGAAAGGTTTGCAAATAAGAAATGCACGAGACTGGATTTCATTTTGTGTTTTTATTTTTATTTTAACGAAAGAAATCTTTATTTTTGTACCTATGAGTATGTGTATATATTTTTTTATTTTATTACTTTTTGTTTTTTGTTTGAATTTGAATGAAAAAAAAAATACTTATGCATTTTGTATAGTACTATGGGCTGTAGGATATCTATGCGAATATAAGTCGGATACTATCGTTGAGTGGTAATACGTGGATGACATTTTTGTTTCTTTTGTTTTTTTATATAACATGTGTTAGATGATTATAACCTTTTCTGGTCATAATTTCTTATGTTAGATAAATGATTTACATAAATATGTGGCACGTCAATTTGATATATATAACGAATATTATTATCAGGAACAAACTACCTTTTCTGTGGCGGAGTTTGGAAAAAGTATATATAGGTATAGTATTGCATGGTATAATGCCGATTAAATGAAGGGTACAGGGGAAAAACGGGCTTAGTTATTTTTTGAGTTGGGATATAAGAAGTTTCATGTTGTGAACTCTCTGAGAAGCAGTAGATAAAATGAAAATAAAACAAAAATCGGGGACGACTGTTGGGTAGAGCTCGTCCAGTATTGAAATGACCGTTTGGTAGGTATAGAGGGGGAAAACACGAGTGGACACGATTTGATGTGGCTGCTTATGCTACAGCGAATCTTCACCAGTGTCTTGTCATGCAGAGTTTGAAAGGTTAGGTTCGTTTGATTAATAAATAGGTAGTGCGGTTATTCATTCAATTTTGCAATAGTTCACTTGTTACCTTGCCAAAATGCCCTCTAGCAGATTTGTCGAAAAATATTTTGTCCATTCAGAAGTTGAAGGAGTGTAAGTTCTCTACGTTTCGTGTATCGCCTATACCAAGTGATTTGGTACGCCTATAGAATTTATATTAATAGCCACAGTTAGACAATGGTTGTTAGGTAGGGAAAGGCTAAAGTGGTCGTTTAAATACTGGAGGAGCAATATGCCAAAATTTTAATGGGGTTTTGCGAATAATAAAATGAAAAAATTGAGGAAGAAAAAAAATGATAACTTGTCATGACTTAGCCCGTTTTTTCCAGAGTTCATTGAATTATTTTTTTAACATTTGCTTCGTTTCTGATGGGGATCCCTAACGCAGCGATTTTTTCATTGTAAATATTTCCGAAGAACAAACGTTTTTCTATCACCGACTATTTTCCTCATTATTTTTGAACCAATGAAATGACCAAAACTTCAAACTAGAGAACCAATCAGGTCATTTTATAGTAATAAAACGTCTTCTCGCTGTCTTATACTGATAAAGCTACTAGTAGATTCGATATTGTTCTGCGATAAAACGACCATTAGTCCTGTCAGAATTATATGTCAACACATTCAAAAACTCAACTGCACCAACTATTAACACTTAATTTCTCTTTCTTCTCTCTCCTTTCCTATGTTTTTACCAGGACACTATAGAAATATTGTAATTTCATCTATTTTGTCTCATATATATGTATTTATAACAATGTTTTTATACAGGGTGTTAGCAAATAAGCGCGGAAGTTTTTAGGGGTTTTTTTTCTTGAAATTGCTGAAGAGTTGAAAGGGTGAAACATGGCCAACCCTATTCCATTTCTCAATTTAAAAATGTGTTGGAAAGAGCAATTCATTGCAAAACTTTTTAATTTTTTGTTGTGTCCGTAAAAGCAATAGTTTCCATAAAAAAATAAAATTTCGAACAGTTTTATAACGCTGTTCCGTTCGATTTTGTTCCCTTTTTTGGGTGTAATACACATAATTTTGTTGTGTTTGTATTTTAATCCGATTTTCTACATATCAAAACAAAAGATGGTACTGGTGCATGCCCACATTAAAAGTCAAAACAAGCGGAATAATTTCAAAATACTACGAATGAAGTCACAAGATGTGTTTTTCCAAAACATAAAAATTAAAATGGAAGTTGAAATGATTGAGAATCCCTGTAAGTTGCCAACACTTTTCAACAACTCTTGGTTACAGCTCCAAATGACTTGATATCTCAACTAGACAAAAAGTCCATTGCAGGAAAATGAGCAAATCAGTGTATTGCAAATGAAATCAAGAACGCATGTTCGACAGGACCAGATGAAGTTCCTATTTTTCTAATAAAAAAAGTGTTGAAATCAATAATAACACCTATCACTTTTATGGTGAATTTGTCATTCACAAATGGCGCTTTCCCAAAAGGTCTAAAAAGCGGAAAAATGACTCTTAGTCACAAAAAAAATATCGGAATAATTAGGAAAATTACAGACCAGTGATGACACCTTTCAGTTTTCGAAAAGTATTCGAATACTCTTTTCTAGATCGTCTTATAACCTTCAATAAAAAATTGAAATATAACCAAAAACCAACCTGGTTTTCGAAAATCAAGGTCGACGATAACGGCTTTGGTTTCTTTCATAGTACAGTGGTAGAACATATTGAAGAAGGGGAAAGTCCTGCTACAGTATTTTGTGACTTGAGCAGGGCTTTCGATTGCGTAATTCATGCAAAGTTATTGGCAAAACTGAAAGTATTTGGTATTGAGAGAGGTTGCAAATACGTGGATTTCATCTTTCATAGGGAATCGTACACAGCATAACCCAAAACATTGACAGCATGTCTCAACATTTTAACTCACAATTGAGAAGGGTGTTTCCAAAGGTTCAATTATAGGCCCTATACTATATTTATACTGTATGTGACAGATATTGATGATAATATCGATTCAGGCAAGTACACTGCCTATGCAGATGATTTTTCATTAATAATATCAGAAATAGAAAAAAATTGAAAAAATTGTAAAATTGTTTTTAATGGGGCAATGAAATTTCTAGTGCTTTATATTGATGAGCACTTTGACTGGAAAGCAAAATGTGGATATATTTTTTCCACGCTCCACTCAATGAATTATTCAGTCAGGAATATGCGTACTATTTCAACAAGAAAACAGTAAATAACTCTTTATTCCGCTCATATTGACTCTCAACTTAGATACGGCATTTTATTGTGGGGTATGTCAACTAGGTGCTCTGAGGTGTTTATAGCACAAAAAAAGATTGTTCGCTGCATAGCAGGAGTGTCTAGCTCAACAAAAATAAATTAACTCTTAATGATAACGTGCACAATTATCATACAAGAAAAAAAAATATACATTTTCGAACGGTTCGTTGAAGGTTGAGTAATCAATCTCCAAATTGCATGGGGCCTAGAATTATTCAATAATTTTCCACCTCGAATGAAAATTAGTAATAGTTTACATGTTTTCAGAAAATTATTGAAACAGTTACTACTCAGTATCCGACTATTCAAATGATTGTATGTAATCTGTAAAAAAAAAATATGTTTTGAAGTTAGTGTGTATATCTTTATATTTAATAATTAAAATTAAAAAAAAATTTAATTTTTTGAAGTTAGTGTGTATATCTTTATATTTAATAGGTGTAGTGCTTTTACAGACACAACACAGGAGTTGGAAGAGTTTGCAATGAAACGTCCTCTTCAACACATATATTTTTAAATTGATAAATTGTGTTTCAACCCCTATTCCATTTTTGATCATAACTTTTTAACGAAACAACATTTCTCAATTCAAAAATATGTTTTGAAGAGAATGATTCATTGCAAAACTTTTTAAGCCTTGTGTTGTGTCCGTGAAAGCAATAGTTTCCTAATAAAAAAAATTAAAATACAACATTGTGCAAGAACGGATCATATGTAAATGGAATCGGAACTGACGTCAGGCTATTTCCCTAATGTGACCTAATATTAAAAAATTAGCCTTTAGAAAATGCTTGCAATTATTGGTCGCTCGCTTGTCGGAGTATTTGTTCATTTATCACATTCACTTTTTGATTATACTTCAAGCTTGCACTAATTTTTTACACTAATGCTTTTTTTCGTGCAGTTTTGCTCCATCTGAATAAGACGGAGCATTGGAATCCGTTTCAATAGACTTCATAATTAACAAATATCGTGTGCAAGAGGATCTGCAATTCTGCGTTCATTTGTGTGATTATAATGAATAAAAGTTTGATTTAGTAATATTCGAAAATTTGACTTACAATTTTTCTAGATGAACTGCCAAATACGATATCGACTCACCACTTTGCACAACTTCACTGATAAAAAAACAATTCACTTTTCACTTTGAAGACAAAACACTGACTGAATAATGGTGGCATTTTTGCGGGGTTAAATGGTACCTGGTGTAAGTTTACCACCCTAATTGGGATGTTCTTATGTAAATGAAGTTATTACTTGCCAATGGTCATCTATGCCCAAATTGGAAGGTGATTGATGGTCTAACGATAATTTTATATGACTCAGGTATTCCCGAACTTTTGGATGAACTGATATTTGAATCCGATTTACGGATTTGGTTTACTTGGAGGATTTTGTGCTGGAAATTTATTTAAATCGAATTGATCTGTATACATTTCTGTGAAAAATGTTGAGACAATAGTTCATTTATTATACAAGACGTTAAAAAGATGCTTTACCTGTGAGTGGAAAATGTTGATTATTTCCACGAGCAGGCAAAGCCTTTTTACCGTCGTGTATATTCTATTTTATTCGTGGGCGAGAATATTCGACAAAAAAATGATGAAAAGCAAGCAGTTTGAATTGTTATTGGAAGTCAAATACTTGAAATATGTACTGTTGACGGTTGTTATGGATTTTTTTCATAGCAACGCGACTGATTTTGACTTTTATCGAGGGTAATATCACAAGTTCTAGGGGTTTTATCGAGGGTAATATCATAAGTGCTAGGAGTCTTATCGCTCAAATTGTTTTGAATTTTTCGAGAAAGCATTTTGCCTGGACATTTCACCGAGTGCGATTTGCCGTAAATTAAATTTCCTAGAGGCAAAATTCCAAAAATTTTGCAAAAAAATCCTCTAGCACGAATGATATTTGATGAGAATATTCCCCGAATCACATTTAAAACTGAATAAAACTACCAGAATTCATGTTATTCGAACTTTCAACGTGAAAAGTTGCAATTCAGATCAGATTGGTTCTCTGTTTGAAATTTCTGCCATTTGAGCCACAAAAATAATAAGAATTTTCTATTTCATTTTCGAGAAAGCATTTTGCCTAGATTGTGAGTTTCGGTGTTATCATCTGATCAAACCAAGACAGCAAAGCAAGTGATATTTTCATTAGGTTGAGAAATTATCCTTCAGCTAGAGATACATTGATTAGGCTTGTTGATATAGTCATGCTGTCATTGCAACTTCGGTGAAATTTCATCAATCCCAGAGCATGTTTGATACGTCAGCCTCCTTTGATAATATACTATTTGGAGAACAATTACAAACAGATGTGATTGAAAAATGTTCACCAAGAAGGTTTTCAGTTTCGTTTTTGCATATATTTGAAGAATAGTCTGCAAATTTATAAGCTGCTTCTTTTTTATTTATTATCAAACATTCATCACATTTCAGCGTGATTGTTTTTCTATTTTTATTTTCCCTATTTAAGTTTTCGTTGATAATTTTCCACGCGTTTCTTTGATTTTATCAGGAGCTGAGTTTATTCTATTGCTTGTATGTTGACATTTTGCTTCATTTAGTCTGAGGTTCATTCGCTCGTGTCAATCAGATACTATTTGAGTTTTTCGGTGGCTAAAAACAGAAAATCATTTTTTCTCCGATTGACAGCAAATATTGATTTTGCAGACACATTTCAATCAGCAAAGTATCACTTTTCCTGCCTAGGCAGCAAAGTAAGGACTTTCCTGCCTAGGCAGCAAAATAATCATTCTCAATGGGAATAAAACTTTTGACATTTCTCGCAAAAAAAAACATTCATTAGCAATTATCACATAATACTTTCAACAAAATTTAAAAAACATATTTTTAGTTGTTATTACCATTGATAGTGAAATTACTATAATTTTGGATAAATAGGCCACCTTTTTTTCCTCAGATATCGTTCTCTTTACATTCACTATATTACCAGTTTGATTCGCCTCATAAGTAGTTCCCACATTTGTCAAAACTTTTTCACAAACACTGGTTTTACTTCCTCAATGTACCCTTCTGCTATAGTTGAGGATTTCCACCCACTATGTCTTTTCAACAGTGTTATGTCACCTCCTGATTTTACAAGTGAAGTGGCAGAATTTCTACGGAGGCAGTGTCGCGTATATTCTTTAGCATTCGGCAATTTTGAATGGACAGCTATTTCTTGGGGTGTTTTACCAAATTTATGGATACCAACAAATTGCTTTACGGATTCACCTTTTACGTATTTAAGAAAAAGTCTTGTGTCTTTCTCACAACATCTAAATATTCCATTATAACGAAAGACCTCGAATTCTTCGTCTTCGTGTTCAATAGGGATACCAATAGTTCATTGTTTGTATCTTCAATATTTTCTAACTTTGAATTCAATAGTTCGTCGCAGCGACATGCACCCGCAATTCCAAAAATCAATACAACCTAAGAAAATGGATTATAAGTATTTTCACTTTGTCGTGAAAATATCTTATTTAAAACTTACTTTTGCTAATAAATCATGTGGAGCATCCAGTATAAAGTTTGTAATATCTTGTTTTTCGAAAACTCGGGACTTCTTTGCCTTGTAGCGTTCGGATGCCCGTTTCAAATATGCCGGCAACTTCAAATATCTTCCTATATCTACGCCATTTTCAACATTCATAGTTGCCTTCAACATTTAATATACAGACCAAAGTGTAGACTCTTCATTGTTTTAGATAATCCGAAAAAGTCTCCGCATTTTTCTCCATGCAATAATTCATAAATCGTTTATAATTTCCTTCATATTTCATCCGAGACTTCTCCAGCAACAAATTTAACTCAATATTTTTTGAAGGACTGAGTACTTCTAAGTCGCTATCAGTGTTCATAATATAAATATACCAATATTTTTCCACAAAACTGTCAGAAATTCCATAAGTTGCCAAACTATAATTATTATGGACATATACGTTTCCATAGCAACCAACCATTCCAACAATTGCAATTTCTTTCAAATTTTGTTTCAATTTATCACAACAGGAAAAATAAAAAGGTTGTGGGAATTATTACAATTTGCAAATACAATATCCTACATATATCATTATAAAATATCGGAGAAAAAATTATATGTTCAACTCGGCAGCAAAGTAGATTGACTGCCTTAGCTGAATTCCTAGCCTCGCTACGCTCGGCTATGAACTATCAGCCGCGGCAGTCAATCTACTACTTTGCTGACTAGTAGAACAAATAACTATTATTTTAACATTTCTCTAATTCATAAAGATACATTTATGAATGAATATCAGTTACAATTTTTCTAAATGATATTAAGATTGGAACCCAAGTACTGTCTATATCCTTATGTGCTAGTCATTCTTCATTTAATTACGAAGAACTATTAGGGAGATTTGGGTGCTTTTCCAAGATGATTCGATTTGTAGAAATCCTTATTAAAAATTTCGGAGGAATGATTACTTACCAAAGAAATAGATCAAAGTTATTCGATATTAGGAAATAATATCTGAGATTTGTGGGTAACCCGGGATGACACCTGAATTAATGAGCTCCGTTGAAGCGTTATAATGATATTTTTGATGTACCCAAGGATAATTAAGTGTGAGCTTCAATGCACCATATTATAGTCTTTGTATTATTTATGCCATTATCATATTCAAATCATTAAATAATAATGGGACTTATATCAGCTTGAGATGATTACCATCTGAAAAGAACTAAGATTGATTTTTGGAAAATTTCACTCAACAAGAGGCTGTGCAATTACTGAAATTTGCGGAAAATATCCTTATTCAAAGCGTCATATTTTCAATTGGAAAAGTTTTTGATGAAATCTAATTTTTCACCAAAATCTCCTATTTTGACGATTACCATTTTCTTTGTGAAGTTTTATCAATCCGCTTGATCCCGTACACCATTTTCCAGTGATTAGAATACTTCAGGAAGACCATCGTCAAATAGAATAACAAATGAAATAATTACGAAGATATATTGTTCAAAATTTTATTGTGAAAAATATTTTACAAGTAACATGAATTAATAAGCAAATCTATGTACAAACAAGTATCATATGAACTGGCACTAGTCTCTTAGTGCTCTGGCAACATAAAACAGGCATTTCAATAATATGAAATGCATATACTTCATATTATCTCTTTTTGAATGATGGAAAAAATTGGTAATGAGTTAACTCTAGAAATCAAAATAAACACAACAATATCTTTTACATTATATGTCGAAAGTGGTCTTTTGTTATACAAGGTGTCACAAGTTAGGATTCCAAGAATTTTTCCTCAAGAGGCATTTGTTGCAGAGATAACAATGAAAAAATATCGCTAGCAAAGTTGAGTTCAGTCCGGACCCAAACACCCTGTATATTAAAAAATTTAGTCACTATGAAATCCTGAAATTTTTGTGGGAATGATTTTTCTCAGTCTCTCCAGATATTGGTTATCACATTGAATTTGGGACACCCGGTATATTGGAACAATTTTGATCCAATATTACGAAAATATTGGCAAAATATTGATATCGCCATATTGGCTAGAAAAAAGGAAACAATCTAGAATATTGGTACATTATTACCTAAGATATATTGGTGGAAAAGTAAAAACAATTTTGGTAGGATAAAATAGTTATTTTTCTACAACTGTTAAAGGAGTGCACTTTTTGTGTTGTTTGCGTGTCTCAAATTAAGCCAGCAGATATGCGAAATTGGTTTCATATTTGAAAATAAAATCTGTTGGCTATGAGCCAGAAAAGTACACTTCTACTAGAGATGAGATTTATAAGTTTTTGCTTGAAGCTTGTGTTGAGGTACAACTGTAAAAAAAGTGCTTTTTTGTGTTGTTTGCATGCCTTAAATTAAGCCAGCAGGTATGCGAAATTGGTTTCATATTTGAAAATGAAATCCGTTGGTTATGAGCCTAAAATGTCCCCAACTATTACAAGAGATGAGATTTATGAGTTCGTGCTAGAAGCTTGTGGTGAAATACAACTGTCAAAAAAGTGAACTTCTTAGTGAAGTTTGTGTGCCTGAAATTGAGCCAGCAGATATGCGAAATTGGTTTCATATTTCAAAATAAAATCTGTTGGCTATAAGCATTGAATGTCCCCAACTTTTTCGAAATACGAGATTTATGAGTTTTCAAAATTGAGCCTGCAGATATGCGACAGCAGTTTCATATTTGAATATAACATCCGTTTGCTATAAGCCTAAAATGTCCCCAACTTTTACAAGAGATGAGATTCATGAGTCCTTGCTTGGAACTCATGATGAGACACAACTGTCAAAAAAGTGTACTCTTTTGTTTAGTTTGCGTGCGTGAAATTGAGCCAGCACAAATGCGAAATTGGTTTCATATTTGAAAATAAAATCTGTTGGCTATAAGCCAAAAATGTCTCCAACTTCCACAGGAGATGAGATTCACAAGTTCTTGCTTGAAACTTGTGATGAGATACAACTGTCAAAAAATGCACTTTTTTGTGTAGTTTGCGTGCCCAAACTGAGCCAGCAAATATGCGAAATTGGTTTCATATTTGAAAATAAAATCCGTTGACTATAAGCCAAAAATGTTCCCAACTTTCACAAGACATGAGATTAATAAGTTCTTGCTTTAAGCTTGTGATAAGATTTAACTGTCAAAAAATTGCACTTTTTTGTGTAGTTTGCGTGCCTAGAATTAAGCCAGCAGATATGCGAAATTGGTTTCATATTCGAAAGTAAAATCTGTTGGCTCTAAGCCTAAACTGCCCCCAACTTTCACAAGGGATGAGATTCAAAAGTCCTTGCTTGAAGCTTGTGATGAGATTTAACTGTCAAAAAAGTGCACTTTTTTGTGTAGTTTGCATGCCTGCAATTGAGCCAGCAGATATACAAATTGGTTTCATATTTGAAAATCCAATCTGTTGGCTATAAGCATTGAATGTCCCCAACTTCTACAAGAGAGAGATTTATAAGTTCTCAAAATGAAGCCATCAGATATGCAAAATTGGTTTCATATTTGAAAATAAAATCTGTTGGCTATAAGCCTAAAATGCCCCCAACTTTTACAAGAGATGAGATTTATGAATTTTTGCTTGCAACTTGTGATGAGATTCAACTATAAAAAAGAGCACTTTTTTGTGTTGTTTGCGTCTCTGAAATTGAGCCGGCAGATATGTGAAATTGGTTTCATTTCGAAAATAAAATCTGTTGGCTATAAGCCAAAAATATCCCCAACTTTCACATGAGATGAGGTTCATAAGTTCTTGCTTGAAGCTTTCAAAAAAGTGCACATTTTGTGTGGTTCGCGTGCCTAGAATCAAGCCAGCAGATATGCGTAATTGGTTTCATATTTGAAAATAAAATCTGTTGTTTATAAGCCTGAAATGCCCCCAACTTTCACAAGAGATGAGATTTATGAGTTCTTATTCGAAGCTTGTGATGAGATTCAACTGTCAAAAAAGTGCAATTTTTTGTGTAGTTCGCGTGCCCAAAATTAAACCAGCAGATATGCGAAATTGGTTCCATATTTGGAAAAAAAATCTGTTGGCTATAAGCCTAAAATGTCCCCAACTTCTACAAGAGGTGAGATTCATAAATTCTTGCTTGAAGCTGGTGATGGGATACAACTATAAAAAAAGTGAACTTTTCAATTCAGTTCGCGAGCCTAAAATTAAGCCAGCAGATATGCGAAATCTGTTCCATATTTGAAAAAAAAATCTGTTGGCTATAAGCCTAAAATGTCCCCAACTTCTACAAGAGATGAGATTTATAAAATCTTGCTTGAAGCTTGTGATGAGAAACAACCGTGAAAAAAGTGCACTTTTTTGTGTAGTTTGCGTGCTCAAAATCAGGCCAGCAGATATGCGAAATTGGTTTCATATTCGAAAATGGAGTCCGTTGGCTATGAGCCTCATTTGTCCTCAACTTTCACAAGAGATGGGATTCATAAGTTCTTGCTTGAAGCTTGTTATGAGATACATCTCATGCAAAAGACTAAATTCTGACTGTAATATCATGTTCTTTTAACCCTTATGAAATGTTGTTTCAGGTTGCATTATTATTTGGTATCGCGGGAGCATGCCGACACGCATTGCATGAAATGAAAACTGAGCTGAGCATAGCAAAGAATCAGATGATTTTCTGATTATCACAATTCCTGATACAAGAACACATGTTGAGCATCGATTTACGGTTATCAAAGAAACGCTTAGTGAGAATCTACATTTATTATTAGCTTTTCAGAAATTCTATCCATGGTTACAAAATATCTGCATTTATCCAACCCTGGATCTTACACGGACATGCGTTTCGGGGTTCATCAGCGACACTTTTAGCCTGATTAACAAGTAAAAAAAACGGGTTAGTTCTTGTTCCCAGTCCTAAAATTATGTGCGATAGCTCATTCGATTCGAATGACGTCTAGAAAAATGTATATCGAGCATTTATTAGCACATAAAAAATTGCAATTGTTATTAACAAAATTAGAGAAAAAAAATTATATTCAGTTTTTGTTAATAACTCAAAAACTGTTGACATCTGAGAAGTTTTGGAATAATATCCCATAAGAAAAGGAAATTTCCAATAAGTCCTGACTCCCGGAAAGTCCTGACTCCCGGAATGCTATCTCCATTATTTAGAATTTTTTTCAACGCCGAAAATAGGTCTCCGGGCGACCGTTACGGCATGAGAGCAACACCGCTGGAGACAGTATATAACACAAAATAATTTTTTTATAGTATTAAATAATAATTGAAGAATTTGAGATAAAAATTGTCATCAGAACACTTGAAAGAATGAAAGACCCGAACGAAAAAAAACTAAAAAATTTTTATCCAATCTCTGTTTTTACAAAAGTTGACATAAAAGTTTGAATAATTGACATATACATCTTTTGCTTTGTGGAGCCCTTCTTATATACGTAATTAACAAGATCACATGATGAAAAGTTCATTATTGTTTTATATTTTGTTTGTTATAATTTCTTTAAATGAACAAAAAATTAAATATTAAAAAAATGTAGTTAAAAAATATTTTGTTGACAAACGTTATAGTACAGCTGTTTTTGCATCTAACAATGGCATTAATAGAAGTAGGTACAAAAATTTACGTCATTTGTTAACGAATTGTCTAAACAAATAGATAAGTAGGTATAATATTGAAAAAAAATTTCCCACCATTTTATTGTCAAGACAAAATGATGCTTTAAAAACAACATTGAATGATTTTGTAATTGTTTAAAATAGTTTTTTTTTCATATTTCGTTTGTTCAAATAATTAATTAAAAAAATATTTTCCTTTAAAAATTATTATTAACATTTCTCTATAAGGTAACGGGAAAAAATATTTTTTCATCAATAATTCAATTGTTTATTGAGTTAACAATTTGTTGATTTGTTATAAACAATTTGTGACCCTCGGTTTATTTTTTTCCTGGAAGTAAAGAAAAAATATAGAATCAGCTATATATGTTTGAAAAAGTTCTGAAAAAAATTGTCTTTAATTTATTATAACATTTTGAAATATTACACGACACCGAAATCAAAGTGTCCTCTTAACAAATAGATATAACTTTTAAATTATAAGAGATACGTAATGGACATTCAGGACATTTTTGTAAGGGACAAATTGGTTACTTAATAAACAATGGAATTATTGATAAAAAAATATTTTGTCATCCCATAGAGAAATGCCAATTAATTAATTATTCAAACAAACAAAACATTAAAAAAACAATTATAATTAATTTAAAAATTAATTTTGTGTTTTTTTTATCATCATTTTGTTTCGACAATAAAATGGTGAGATTTTTTTTATATTCTACTTGTTTATTTGGTCATAAACAATTCCTTAACAAATGCCGTGAATTTTTCTCTCCAACGTTAATAATTGCCATTGTTAGATGCAGAACAGCTGTATAATAATATTTGTCAACAATTTTTTTTTTCATTTTTTCATATTTTATTTTTTGTATTTAAAAAAAATCATAATAAACAAAATATAAAACTTTATTAAATTTTAACGTGATCTTATTGAGTAAAATTAGCAAAAAATGTATAGGTGATTTATTCTTTTATGTTGACTTTTGTGAAATCGTATAACTAAGAAATGCAATGCATGAAGTACACAAAGTCGTCTCTTCAGAACGTATAACTTTTTTAAAAAAATCGCTTTATTCTTCCAAGTGTTCTGATGACACCATAATCTTTGTGTTGCGCTCATGCCGTAAGGGCCGCACGGAGACCTATTTTCGGCGTTTAATAAAAATTATAAATAATAGAGATAGAATTCCATGAGTCCAGCTTTTTCATTTGAAATTTTCTCCTCTTTGAGGATCTTCATTAAAAAATTCTCAAATATCAATAGTTTCTGAGTTATTGACGAAAAACTGACTATCTTTTATTTTCATCTTATTTTGTTATTTACAATTGCATTTTTTTATGTGCTAATAAATGCTCGAGATCAATTTTCCTAGACGTCATTCCAATTCGAATGAGCTATCACACATATTTTCAGGACCGGAACAAGAATTAACTCACTTTTTCACTTGTTAATCAGACTACAACTGAAAAAACACGAAGTATGGAAATCTAGTGCAATTGCAGAAGGGTACGTCGATGAATCCATGCAAACAAAACTGGGGTGTGCCGCAAAAAATCTGACTGGAAATACATCATCGTCAAGTAGTAGAAACCCAATGTGTAGAAATACCATACCAAATACCATATCATAACAGTAAATGAAACAATTTCATTAATACTCTGATTCATCAGCAAACACAGTTGATGATTTCACTGGTTCAAGAATTTCAATACTATAGCTATAATGCAATCAATTGTACTTTCAATATCACTTTTGCAAAATAAACCCTTGAAAAGTTTAGTAGATAATGAACAGTATACAAATTGATTGTTCTTTATTTTGACAGTTGAAGAATAATTATTTGTGTGTAGAAAGTATGGAAATCTAGTGCAATTGCAGAAGGGTACGTCGATGAATCCATGCAAACAAAACTGGGGTGCGCCGCAAAAAATCTGACTGGAAATACATCATCGTCAAGTAGTAGAAACCCAATGTGTAAAAATACCATACCAAATACCATACCCTAACAGTAGATGAAACAATTTCATTGAATACTCCTGATTCATCAACAAACACAGTTGATGATTCTACTGGTTCGAGAATTTCAATACTAAGGCAATAATACAATCAATTGTACTTTCAATATCACTTTTGCAAAATAAACCCTTGAAAAGTTTAGTAGATAATGAACAGTATACAAATTGATTGTTCTTTTTTTTACAGTTGAAGAATAATTATTTGTGTGTAGGAATAGTTGGCAAAATACTTTTTAATTCAAGTTGAAAATATAAAAAAAATAGACATCCCCGGTTTCATTTTGGCACCATAGTTATGAGATACCCTGTATGAGGAATGTTTCGCTGTGCGTAATTACGAATCATTTTGTACACCTTGCATTCTCATGGTTTTCCCAGATTATATATCAATGACCTGATAATCCTTTAGTAGTCTAATATCCTTAGTTTCATTGCAAATCCCGTTTAGTGATGGCAAGACCCTGAACCTTCCCAGATAGATAATGAATTAATTATAGCCGAAAATTCCATGCTGAACTTGTGCTCGATGAAATGTAAGAATAAGAAAAACGAATATTTTAACTCTCTTCAAAGTTGAAATGTCTGACAAATAATTAGCGGGTATCTGACGAATAATCAGCGGGTAGCAATTCGATATTGACCTAACAAAATTTTCAACACAGCTGAAATTTTGAATTCAGGAATTTGAAAGTATACCTAAAGTATCCATCACGAAATTCTTCACCATTACCACGGCGATAAAAATAAAAAAATATATAACAGACGAATTTTTATACAAATGCACCAAAGAGGAAAAAATAATTTGTTTGACCTAGGTTATTCTGCGAATAGCAGATTCAAAATCTTGCCACACAAGAATACCTATTTTATATTCGCGGCAAACTTTTGAATCAGAGACGTTGGTGGAGATGTACAAAAATTGTGTGATGAGGTATCACGCGCTGAGGATACATCTCTGCATAGAGCCTTCTTGTCTAGCTTCCAAAGAATTTCCAGCGTTAGTGTAATCATTCATATTGATGATTCAGAAGACCCAATTGAACTTTCAACTGCCACATAAAAATCAAAGCGACTTGACAGCCACCTACTAGATTTTTTCGATTTTAAAATACTACGATTGAAGTCACAAGTTGTGCAAACAAAACGTGACAGCCACCTACTAGATTTTTTCGATTCCTTTTACAGACGAACCGTTCATGAACAATGTTGTATTTTACTTTTTATTAGGAAACTATTGCTTTTACGAACACAACAGAGTTAAAGAAGATTTGCAATGAATCGTTCTTTCAACACATATTTTTAAATTGAGAAATTTTGTTTCGTTAAAAAGTTTTGGTAAAAAATGGAATATGGGGTGCTGTTTCACCCCTTTCAAAGTTCACAACAAAATTAAAAAAATAGTCGTAGGTTTTATTGGTAGAATATGCCCACAAAATGCCATTTCTTCAACTCTTCAACAATTTCAAGAAAAAAAACTTTTTTTTTCTCATTTTTGGAAGCGTGTAACTCTTCAAGGAAAGACCCCTTCAATTTTCGACAAGGAATCACCACCTAAAAACTTTCGCACTTAGTTGGTAACCCCCTGTATATAGTGTCATCCTCAAAGTATGCACCCTATGGAAACCTTATTTATCAAGGGTTTTTCGACAAAATGTTATTCTTGGTAAAAGTTTGTGCATCCCCTTGAACTAAACATGCACCAATAAAATATAGTAAAACACACGTAATATACGAGGAGCCTTCAAAAATTTGACTTTGAGACAGAAGTAAAGTACCATTATTCTGAAAAATCTCGGGAAATGTTACTTAGAAAAGTTGCCAAGCATTATAAAATACATCTTGATTGGAAGTCATGGCCATCTTACTGTTTTTCATTTTATTACCCATTTTTTCAAGTGGGGACTACGAAAAAAAATGCTATAACGATAAATAGACAACATCCTATATACGACGGTTCACTCGAAAAGTCTGTAGAATTACAAATTACAGAACTATCGTGTTAACCACGGTCTATTTTTTTGGGGAGTAAAATAATTTTCAAAGTTTTTGGTGCAAATTTGTTTTTATTTTTTGTTAACACCGAAAATTGCACAAAATTATCCAGTATTGTAACAAGAACTCAATATTCAATGATATCAAATCACAAAACATCAAAATAAAATAAGTATTTTGGCACAAACTCATTGATGTTCTGGATTGTCCAAAATAGTTCTTATATTCCCTTTAAAACACAAGCATGTTTCCGAAAGAAGTATTTTACATTTCAGTATGATCTTCATCCCGCAACATGCACAGTTCGGTTCTTCTTACACAATCGTTGACTTCATTCATAATGTGCCTTGGTTGTATGGCCCTCACACAATTAGTAATCACAGTTTTTAAATGTTTTCTGTGCCTACAAAGACGATGTTTGTAAACCTCTTTCTTCAATAAACCCCAAAAGAAGAAATCCATTTGGGTTAAATATGGTGAGCGCGCTGGCATTGGATATGTTTCATTCAAAAATTGTCGTATTGCTACACTACAGTCCACGCTGGATTTGATTCGAAATTGGTAATGAATCTAGTTGTGAAAAGTGCAAATATCGGTTGGCATTGAGGTGTCCATCAATGGAGAAGGGACCAATCACAGTATTGTTCAACAGTCCACATAAGACATTCACCTAAAATGAGTATTGGTCCTTGCACTCTATAGTGAAATGAGGGTTTTCTGAAGCCCACCATCTACAGTTCTGTGGAAAACCGTTCCATTAGTGTAAATGTTGCTTCATCAGTCCATAATATTTTTTTTTATTGGTGCCCCATTTCATTCATTTAAAGCACGCCTCAGCGTGTTCAAACACGCGTTTTTCAAAGTTACTATGGCATTATCAACAAATCGAGAAACGTGAAGTCTAAATGAGAAATTTTTTATTATTGATCTGACAGGAGTACCTTGTAACGTCAAATAAAATATCACTAACAAATGTCGATGCCTTGTACTGCTCCGACATTGTCTGAAGGTAAGCAAGCACAACTCGTTCATTTATATGTGATACCTCTTGCTCCTCCATCCATTTGATGAACTTTTCATATATATATATATAACTGGATTTTCGCGGTATTAACCGCGATTCTGCCTCACTATTCAAAAAATCGAAATTAGAATAATTCATTTTTGAGCTTAGGTGACAACAAATATTGATCTTTGATAACAAATTGCAAATGAATATCTGTTTTCCTCATTTCCATGACAACGAAAGGTATACTGATGTCATATCACGAATTCAACCATTCTGCATTATTGGTTCTTATTTCTATTTTTTGTAGTAATAATACCAGTATATATGATTTCAAAGTGCATCAATAAAAAAAAATTGCGAAAAGTATTCGTGGATAACTGGTCTCAAAAACACTTGCTCTGAATCGCGGGTGTTTCAAAGCCCTTTTTATCCACTTATACTCTTATATACCATATTGGAAACCGTGCGTTTTCTTCGTATTCTTTCTGATACCATGCGAAAAACTCAAGTCTTGGAATAAAATCCCTTTCTTTTAAATCAATTTTTTCTTAAGAAAATTTGAACAAAAGTAAAAGGTACATTAAGAGATATCGATATTTGTTTAATTGATTTCTTACCATTTCCGATAACTTTTGAACACACTGTCTCTTCCACTTCTATAGAAACTTTTGCAGCTGTGTGAGGTTTTTTGGAATTGTCATTAATACTGCCTGTTTCTTTGAATCTATTTAGAATTAGGGTTACTGTAGTGTGATTTACATTGCGATTACGATGCCCGGCATTGAAAATCTGTAACTTGTCTGCTTGGAGTATTTTCCCCACACAACAATATAATCTCATCTTTTTCTTTTTCTGTAAGCATCTTATTATTATTTAAATAGTACTTATTATCTAACGTTAACAAAATAAGCAATAACAATAACTACGTAATAAATATGTAGCAAATATGTCAAGTACTTAATGTCAAACATTCGTTTGTTCTCGAAGCCAACTTAAAATAATTATTTTGGACAAGAAAAACAAAACAAATGTAATTAGTTTGTGGCGGAATACTGATTTTAATTTGATGATTTGGGATAAGATATTATTGAATATCAAGTTCTTGTTACAATACTGTATAATTTTGAGCAATTTTCGGTGTTGACAAAAAATAGAAATAACTTTGCACAGTCATCTTTTATTCATAACTTTCGAAATATTAAAAAGTTACATCCAATATAATAATTAAAATATTTCAGAATTACCTTAATCGAGAAAATGTGCAACATTATTTTAATACATTTCAGAATTGTTCCCAAAGATTGAAACATTGCAAAAGCATCAAATTGGAACTTTTTTCAATATTCCAAAATCATCTCAACTGTAAATAATCGAAACAGTTTATTTCATTTAATTCCGGGAGTATTTCCAAACAGTTGAGGAATTTCTTGCTTGCGCGTAACGAATCGTGAAAAGACCTGTTGGAGGGTACAAGTACAACGTTGCAATATCTGTGTCCGGCCTTATATATCGCTGACAAATTTATTAGGAATAGAGTTGAATGAACATTCATATTATTGGTACTACATGACTGTGGCCTCACTATTTATTCAGGATATCAGTTTTGAAATCAAACTTTTTGCGAATCATATATCATGTATCATTTTTTTTCCATCACAATATCATTCCCAAATTATTTGAGACATTGATGCGATATTTCAGAAAACTTTCTCAGAAGTATTCTATAACATAAATAACATTATCTGGGTACTTAATAATTTTCAAATCAAATATATTCAATATTTCATAAACACATCAGAAGGAGTGTAGAAATATTAAATCGGGGGATATCTGAAACATCAATTAAATGTTTCGTAGGGATATTTGATAATTTCAAACGTTTATGAACATATCAAAAATATTTCAGAAACATTATTAAAATGTTTCTTGGGATATGAATTTAAAAATAAAACATGCCTTTTTAAATATGAATGGGTGTTTTAAGAAATATCAATCTATATTCATGAATTTGGAGACATTGTTGCAATGTTTCATTAACGTATCTGAAGTGAAATTATTAGGAATATATCTTTCGTGTACATTTCGATATGTTGCAGTTGAAACATGTCTGATGGCGGACATTTCTGGTTCCAGGAATGTTTCGACAATGATAGAGATTGTTCCTGATATATTCCTGGAATGAAAAATTGTTTTCTGGGGTGCTTCGGATGACACTTGAAAAGCTTAACTCATACAAGTCTCTGACCTCCGAGCGTTGCTTTGAAACTAAATTTAAAAACAATTTTTAAGTCCGATTTAAAATTATTTTGATGAACTGATGGCGGGTAGTTTCGTAATCTCCCGCAATACCTGGCAGAATATGTCTTCTGTGATGAAATGAACAGACGATCATATTGTACCTGATTTTGAAGCGGACATATTTAGGATCATCACCTTCTGTACTGAGTACAGTTCGTACTACGAACAAACAAACGTAGAAACTCATGCACTCAGAACAGGCAGTGGAACTTACTCATAATTTTTAGATCAAGGAAGTGGTGAGCTGAGTTTACCGAAGGACAACGCCGAAGAACCGAACGTACTACGGCGAGAAAATAACGTAGGTCCGAAGAGCTCCCGGTGTTGATCAACGATGATGGGCTATTTCATTGCAGCTTTATCGGATAAAGATGGTGCATTTACCTCTAAAACTGAGTTTTTTCTGCTCATGGATTCAATTGAAAAACTGTTGAGTAGCCGACTCAAACTCTGGCCAATAATAACACATTGGCACAAATTTCACATTAAAATTTGTGCCAATGTGTTTTCATCGGCCAGAGTTTGAATCGGCTACTCAACAGTTTCGAATCCATGAGCAGGAAAAACTTAGTTTTGAAGGTGATACATATATATATGTTCATCACGTGACTATTCCCATTTCAGTTTTGAAAAAGGAATAAATTAATTCCGAAACGTCAGCGATAAAAAATTTGTTTTACTCCCTGGTCCTAATTCCCGTTAAATCTAATTATATTCAATTCTTGGGACGATGAATCATTTATCAATGAAAAAATATGTAGTCGATATGAATGATGTCAAAATGCTCAAGAAATTACCAAGATCTTACTTAAGTGGCGGTTTCTTGTAACCAGGACCGGAAAATGATTCTCTGTTCAATAGAAACACCAAAGTTTCTTCTTTTAGAACGAAGTTCCTCTACGCTGCTTGCGGTAGGTGTTGACTGGTAGAAATCGTCACATTAAAAAAAAGCGTTACGCCCCATCCATGCCACCTTCTCTCTCCCTCTCAAGCGCGTATTTAGGGGTGGGGGGGAGTGATAGGGGTAATTACCACCCAAGAAACAGCAAAATGTTTAAATCGATGGAATGGGCACCACACTCCACATCTCTACTCAAGGCATTTAACGTTTTTTTTGAAACGACGTCATTAGTTTATAAAACATTTAAGTATCTAATCTAAGTATCTACTTGAAACTCAACCAAAATTAAAGCGATTTATTTTTTTGCCAAACATATACCTACAATCTATCAGTGAAATTTGAGGCGCATTAAAATTTGTGCTATACAAACCTACCGAATGATTTTATAATTTTTACTACCGATGTCCGCCCAAGCGGCCAAAGTCGTTTTCATGAGTCCCCATTTTTACAATAAAATGCATTATGCACTTTTGAATTTGAATATGATTTGGTTCTAATATTCTTCACTGAAGAATCAAATGCTTTTTCAAACTGCTTGATGACACAATGTTTTCATTACAAAAATATATATTCCATTATACAACCATTTTATAAGACCTTTTTAGTGCCGCTTTAATCTTATTTTATAGATGTGTCTACGTGACACACTATAAAATAATTTTATAGTAGTATACAGCTAGTATACAGCTAGTAGCTGTATAAATGAGTATAAAACAGTCGTATAAGAATTGTATAAATGTGTATGAAACAGGCATATGAGAGTTGTATAAACTTTTAATAGAACTCTTATACTACCAAACTGTTGTATAAAAATGGGCCCTTTTTGGTTGTATAAGGATCACTTAATTGTTTTGTTGACCGTTATGAGAATTTTAGTATCCTATAAGTATACCTTGTAGCTATTTATACAAACCTTATTGAATTTAATTTGCTACTTGGGTATGTTTTGAATATTCAGAATTTCTTGATCTGAATTTATCGAGCAATTACTTGCCAGGAAAAAGTCCGAATTGATACAAAAAGATCTAGAAGCTCTTTCCGTGTGGTGTACAAATAATGTACTTGATGTTGACATCGATAAGTGCCGAATCATTACGTTCGCTAAAATTAGAAGTCCAATATTTTTTTAGTATAAACTGAATAAAATAGCTTTCAAAAGAGAAAAATATGTTCGTGACCTGGGAGTTAAATCTCATAGCGAAATGAGTTTCAATCTTCGAGTATCAGAAATTGTGGCAAAAAGTTTCAGAATGTTAGGTTTTGTGTTGAAAATTTCTACTGATTTTCCAGTGGAAACGAAAAAGATCCTATATTGTGCTTTCGTAATATCAATTCCCGAATATTGTTCGGTTATATGGGACCCATTCTATAATGTAAATGTCGAGTTAATCGAGAATGTACAGAAAAAATTCTTGAGGAATTGTACTTTCCACTCAGGTCTTCAACGAAATGAGTATGAGTACAGTCAAATCTTAACTATGTCAAATTTGAAATCATTAGAAGAGAGGAGAATGTCTATGAATTTGAGTTTCCTTTTCAAAATAATAAATGCTGGATTCAACTGCCCAGAACTACTTCAACTAATAACTTTTTATATTAAACAAGATACCAGAAATTCGGATATTTTTCAGTTAAACTTCTTCCATACCAATTATGCTTTGATCAGTCCGATTACTCGTTTCCTGAAGCAGGGAAACCAATATCATGATAACATAAATTTATTCAAGGTGTCGCCTCAGGTCTTAGAAAATCAATTGAAAAGACTATAGCGTTTCTGAAGCTTTTCTGTACATATTTTTCTCCTTGTCAGTACCAGATTTGATACACCTTTTAGTAATGTAGACACTAAACATAAGGATTCATTAATACACTGATTGCGGAATATATGCATTTATCCAACCCTGAATCTTACACTGGACATGCGTTTTGGCAATCATCAGCGACACTTTTGGCAAATTCAGGTGGCGATTTATTACAACTAAAAAAACACCAAGGATGGAAATCTAGTGCAGTTGCAGAAGGGTACGTTGATAAATCCATGCGAACAAAACTGGAATGCGCCGCAAAAATTCTTACTGGAAAAACATCATCATCAAGTAGTAGAAACCCAATGTGTAAAAATATCATTAAATGGACTGTGGTCGATGATTGTGAATCTTGAATAGCTGAATAACCCCATGCGCCGTCTCTAGATTTGCCAACCATCAGGAAAAGCATTTCCAATGAAGATTACATTTGAAAAAAATCACTATTGGTAAGGCTTAAATCCATAATTGACAATACTCTTCAAATTAATTTTCCTCAGAATTGCATCTCGAATCGAATGAGCTATTGCTCATATTTTTTTAAGACTTGTAACTATTTTCCGCAGGAAATCCACTTCTCGACTAGACTATTACGCTTCTGTGTAATTAGGATGTTTTATGGCAGTAACACAACAGAACATGTGAACTGTTATTTATTCTGATTATGTTCAGAGAAATATCGGACTTTTTTCTGATCGGATACCCAAGTCTATCGCTCAGTGCTCGTCGTACTACGATTCATTAATAATGTAGCTACGCGAAGGGTACCCAGTAATATATTTGTGCTACATGATCCATTATTCACCACAACAAATGAAGAAACGTACCGGCTATCACCAAGAACCAAATCCAATCCAAAAATCAAAAACATATATTTTTCCTTAATGTCATTTACAATGAAAACTTAACTACTATGTACAATTTGTTCTATATACAGCATCCTCTTCCAGGTTCCTCTTCCAGGGTAGGGGGACGGGAGAGGAGGAAGGGTGGGCACAGCTCATAGTTTGGGGACGTTTCTGACTGATCGCTTGCCCTCCCACGGGGGCGAAGTGACAGCCCCTGTTGGTGTTAGCAGGCGAGCTTTTACGACATACTAGTAAGTGTTTTTTCTTCCTATACTTGCCTGGTTACAGGCGCCTCCTGCTGTGTGCTTATGCGCCTATTTACTTATTTGCTTTTTCTTACGACATTTCTCAGTTGATGTTATTTCTGCGAGATTCTCAACTCTACTATATCTGGGAAAAAATTTGAGAGAAAAAAAAAACCAGTTCAGAAATTTGCGGTTATGCCTTACTATCTATGATTTTCGAAAATTAATTTTTTGCGAGTTCTTCCGGTGTGATACTTGCGTTTATATTCTAATCGTTTGCGTTGGTCTGCGATTTCGTTGTATAGCTCTAGGGCCTCGAAAATTACCCCATGTTTCCTTCGTTGATTTGCCCTGACGTTAGTTATTTCCGCTGTGAGCGGACTTCCAGGGATGTGATGCCTATAAAATTTATCCGTAAGTCTGATTATGTAGTCGGATAGTTTTCCTACTTTTGCTAGCTCGCGTAGGTCATCCAGCCGGGTGTATCTGCTACTGTTTGTAGCTATACGCAGGGCTTTATTCTGCAGCCTCTCTAGTCTCAGGATTTGAGTTTTTGACAGACGGCAGTAGATTGGACAGGCGTATGTCATCGCAGGTCTTATAATTTGTTTATAAATTCTTATCTTGTTGTCAAGCGATAGGCTGGAGTTGCGTGCAATGAGGTGGTAGGTTCGCTTAATTGCGGCTGCCCCTCTCTGCAACGCCAGCGCTATGTGTTTTTGCAAATTCATACGCGTGTCCAATTGCACTCCCAGGTATCTCACTGAGGGCTTCTCAATCACTCTGTGGTTTTCAATCCTTAATTTCCCAAGGATCTTTACGTTAGTTCGTTTCCTTGTGAAATTAATGACTGCGTTTATGATGTGAATTAGTTGGGCCAGCGATTTTCTGGGCAGGTTCTTGAGAAGAACGGCGTCCAGTTTGTCTAGGCCTGGCGCTTTATTGTGCGGCAGGCTCTCAATGACCCTCAGAACTTCTTCATAGTTGGTTAGAACTTTCTGAAGTTCCGAGGGTGGCATTCTTATTGGAGGCGTGTTTTTAATATTTTCGGCCACGTTTGCGATCCTAGCGTGTTCTGCCGTTGAATCTGGCTCTATGTCATGAACTTCGCTGAAGTATTCCCCGTACAATTCAGCTTTCTCCTGCGGTTCCGCCACCAACCGCTCGAGGCCCATCACTATGGCTGAAACGGGCTCTCTTTTCCGTTGAAATACTTTTGTCATATTCCATAGTAAATGGTCCCTTACGTTGGGGTTGTCAAGCTTACGACTCCATATTTTGTTCGTATTGGCTTTCAGCATTGCCGTTATTCCAACCCCCAGCCTCATAAGATGCTCTTTGTGTTGGGGGTTTCTAGTGGTTTGCCATTTTTTCCTCTCTCTGTTTTTTAGATTTATCAGTTTTTTAATGTTGTTTGGAATCGTAAACTTGCTTCCCCTCACGACTATTCTCCTGGTTGTTTTATCTCGTGCTATCTGCATTATTTAAACAAACTTTTTGGTTTCGTATTCCATATCTTCCCGGTTTATATTCGGGTTAATAAACGTTATCCGATTTGGGATACTTCTGTACTCCTTCCAGTTACAGTTATAGTAATCATATCTGGTTTTTTCGATATTTTCATATTTGTTATGTTTAAACTGAAATGTGACTGGAAGATGGTCTGAGGTAAGCTCACTCAATGCTACCAGCTCGCTCAAATCTACAATATTTTTTTGAACAACCAAGTCAATAGTCGTTGGCGACGTACTGTTGAACGGATAGTGAGTAGGTTCGTTACTCCTCTCAATTATCACCTCGTTATTCGTGGAATACTTTACCAAAGTTATTCCATTCGCGCTTGCTTTCGTTGGGCTGCCGTTCCACTCAGAGTGCCTAGCGTTAAAATCGCCTGCCAAGATCACCTTGTTGGCAACGCAAAACAGACTGTCTAAATCCAGGTGATAACATTCTACAACTAGTAAGTGCTCCTCTCGCTTCTTCTCGTTCTTTGACGATGAAATATGGATCTCTTATGCATTTTCAAGGAACTATCCAGCTCTCAACGTACTACAATTGCTTATGAAGAATGTAGTGACATAGAGAGTCGTAAAGCACAATGATTAATCTTTTTATTCGTCGATGCCGCGGTCTCTTCTTGAAAAACAAACTTAATTATGCAGCTTTGGAAATATTTCATTCATTTCAACTATTGTTTGTGCGCATTGACCCCATGCGGCAGATGCATACAGGATGATGAGGAGGAGGATGGTCCTGATGAGGAGCAGCTTCAACTGGAGGTCCATATTGCTAATGCGTCCTATGAGGGGGTAGGGGTTCTTTCGGGATGCTTTCGCTGGTCCGAGACTCCAATCTACGTATTGCCTGGATGTCAATCTTTTGTCCAGGGTGACTCCAAGGTATTTGGCCTCGTTTGTCCATGGGATTCGTTGGTCATTCATGTTGAAATGTCCTGACGGTGTTGTTCGCCTTCTGGTGAGAAGTATAGCTTGGCTCTTTTCCGCGGTGATCTCGTTCTTCCATAGGTTGAACCAGTCCTCAAGCTTGTCTGCTTGATCTTGCGATCTGGCCACAAGTGCTGGGTCATCCGCGTACAGCGCTAGCTTGTTGAAGTTGTCAGCAGGCTTTGGGATGTCCGCCGTGTAGATGAAGAACAGGTGTGGAGATAAGACTGCGCCTTGCGGTACTCCTGCTTCTAGGGTCCCCACTGCTGAGAAGTCGCTGCCAACTTCACATTGGCACCATCATCCCTGCAGGAAGGAGTATATCAGCTTTACTATGGAAGTGGGGTATCCGAGGTCTGCCATTTTGGTGATTGAGCCATCGTGCCAGACCCTGTCGAAGGCCCTGAAAACATCTACGAATGAGGCTCCTGTATGGTGTCCTCTGCCCAGGTTGAAGCCTGTTACGGCAAAGTCCACTATCCCCAGGTCCTGCATTTCCGTGGAGTGTCCTTGTCGGAAGCCGAACTGCTCGTCTGGTGGGATATTGAATTCTTCCGTTAGCGGTTTCAATCGTCTCTGGATGACTCGCTCTGCTACCACCTCATCGAGAGTGTGAGGGTGATGGTCGGTGGTTTTGCGTATCACATTGTTCTTGTGGGGTTTGGAGATCATGAAGACCGTGGCTTCTTTCCATGGTCGTGAAAAGTGTCTGAGCCTGAGCACTGCATCGACGATGTGGGTCAAGGCAGCAATTATTTTTCTCGGTAGAGCCTTTGAGGCTCTTTTCAAAATTTTGTCTAGTTCGGGTGCCTTGCGGGTAGCAAGGTTCCGGATGATGTCCTTGATTTCTTCCGGCGGAGTTGGTTCAAGGACGTGCTAAACATCATTGATCCGTCTTATTCTCCTGACAGTCTGACTGGCGCGGGTTTCCATGTCTTCCACCTCGTCGGTTAGGTTGACCTGGTTGTCTCTACATTGGCGTTGGAAGGCGTCCGCAAATGCTTCTGCCTTTTCGTTTTCCGTGTTGACCAGGTCCCCTCTCCGTGAAGTGGTGGGCACGGTTTCTTCTGCCTTGTCAAAGTACTCTCTGCATTCTCCATACAGAGTTGTCTTCTGTGCTCATTTCTGTCATTCTGTTTGTCCATTGCTGTGTTTGGTGAGCTTTGAGTTCCAGCCGCAGTTGCCTGCCTGCCTAGTTCATTCCTCTCTATCTCTAGAGGCCAGTGATCTCTGGTATCTCCTTTTCAAGCGGCACCTGTTCCTTACTAACTCCCGAATTTCTAGGGTTATTGCTAGTTGGAAGTTGAACCTGGTTGCTTGGGTGGTCTTGGAGCTGCGTTCTATGGCTTCCTGGATGGTTTGTTGCTACTGTGTTGTTGCTCTTTTGAGGTCTGCTTTTGTGTGAATTCGTGGGGTTTGTCCTATGGAGTCGTGTATGATTCTCTGGGGTCGGTTCCAGTCGTTGGTCTCCTTGGTAGCTGGTTTCTCAGGTTCCGCTTCTCCCTGCCCTATTGTTAGTTGGATTGGAATGTGGTCTGAGGAGCCTTCGTCTAATACTTCCATCTCAGTGTTGGCTGGGATGGACTGTATTGGGGCTATGTCTAAGATGTCCGGTGTATGGTTTGCTGATCCGTGGTAGGTAGGTTCGAAGGGGGCTACTACTTCGATTTCGTTGTAGTCGGCCAGTGACTTCACCATATTTCGGCCTCGTGGATTGTTGTTTCTGCAGTACCATGTCTGTGGCTTCGTTTCGAAGTCTTCGATAGCTACAGTAGGGTGATGGTCTAGGAATAGTTCTGCTAGGTCTTCTCTCTGTATATTTTTCCCCCTGGCGGGATATACGTTGAGATGATTCTTAGCATTCCTATGCGTCTGACCTTCACTTTCTCTGCAACTGCTTCGCCTCGAGATAGTTCCGAATTATTAGCCTCGTGTTGTTCGAGGACGGTCCTTACTAACAGGGCTGCGCCTCCGCGGGTGCGGCAACCTGGTCTGTCTGTTCGGTAGCAGGTGAATCCTGGAAGATGGAAGTTCTTCTGGGGTTCCAGCGCTGTTTCCTGGATGGCGATGATGTCCACTTCACTGATGTCCATTGTATCAGTTCGTGCAAATCATTGTTGCGGGTGAGTGCGCTGTTGATGTTGCAGGGGCAGATTTCGAGTTTTTCTGGAGGTTGTGTTAGCATTTAAGGTTTCCGGGGGCCTGGTTCTGTTTGAAGAGCTCAAGAAGTTGCTTCTTGACTGCTTCAGGTAGGGCCTACCGTTCTTGGTTAACTGTCGTGGTTGCCGTCGTCGTTGTCCTGGTTGGCCCCCATTTTGGTGGTGCCTGTGCTGCTTGGGGTTGGGGCACAGCGTTTCTGGGTCCCTGCCTCCTTCGTTGTGGTTTGTATGTTTGTTTTGGTGGTTGGTGTTTGTCGTGGTGGGATTGGTCTTGTCGCTAGTTTGGGTTTGATCCTCTGAATCTGGCCGTGTGTGGGCCCCCACAGTTGGCGCAGGTGGCTGGCTGCTCCTTGGTCTTCAGACAGGTTCTGGACTCGGTTCTGCTCTGCACTTTACGCATCTGAGGGTGGAGTGGCAGCACATATGTGCATGTCCAAACCATTGGCATTCATGACACTGGGAGACGAATTCGCCGGTTATTTGTCGCTGGGGTTTCACTCTCACTTTGAGCATAACGCACGTGCCCAGTATGGAGATGTGGCTTTTGGACTCAGGTACTTTCACTAGGATTAGTGTAAGTGCCTTTTCCGTGCGTCTAGACGTCATTCGGTGGCATTCCAGGACTGTGAACCCTAATCCTGGATGCTTTCCTTCACGTCTTCGGGCTTGGTGTTTTCCGGTATTTCCCGGATCACTTGTTTGTGGGGCTGTTTCTGTTGTTGTGGGTTCTGGGATCGCATTTTTCGCAGTTTTTTTCCGCCTGTACTTGACGGAGGTGAACTCCGAGTCGTCATTGCTCTCGTTTTCCTTCTCGGATTCCGAGAGGGACCTTTTCTTGAAGATGTTTTATTTTTCCGTCTCCATGACATCCTCGTGTTGTGCTGGTGCAGCCTGGGGTGGCTTTTCAGCCTCCTTGTTGCCGAGGGTGGCAATGGCATCGGCCACTTCCTTCTGGAAAGCAGCCGCTGCGGCATTGTTGTGGGTAAGGATATGTTTCTTCAACTCCTCATTTTGTTTTCGGAACTCCGCGTTTTCCTTGCGGATTTCCGCATTTTCCTTACGGATGTCATCCAGCTGTTTTCTTAGCTGGGTAAGAACGTCGTAAAGATCTTCCATCTTTGTTTTCTTCACCTTCCTTGAGGCGAGAGAGCTTTGACTACTCTCGTTCGAAAATTCGGCAGATCCTTCTTCAGAGGATGATGCCATTTTTTCTGATGGTTTTTTGTTCGTCCAAGAACAGAGCTGTATTTGCTCTATTTCACCATCACTGGTGAACTCATTTCCTGGAATCTTTGGCTTTATCCTATGGGGAAAACACAATATTTGATCCGAAGTGAAAGAAAGATTATTTTTTCCGTGGAATAAATAACAGTGACTTAATGTTGATAATGCAATAATTTTTATAATTTCTGAAAATAAGATTGGGTGATTATTTTCTGTAAGGAATATATATTAAGCTGTAAGTGGGAAATATGATTAGTATTAGTTCATGTGTGTGAATAATTCAAATCAATAAAGATTATACCAATAACGATTTAACCCAAAAAATAAAAACTAAATCAGATCACAAAAATATATCGCAGTAGGATTGAGAAATGCTGACGTGTACAAATTATATCAATGAAGATTAAACCAATGAAGATTCAAACCAGTAAAAGTAGAAACTTACACAAATCGCATAGATATACTCACTAATCCTTCTGAGTTGGGCTCAGATGCACTGGTAATCACTTTTCAATTGAACGGCCACCAACGATCTAATGATCAGGACGGCTATAATCTTCATAGTGCTTGGCTAGGGTTTATCTCAGGTAGATGCTGTGTTTCAGACGATGATCGGAGCGATAACTTCGGTAGTATACAGTATGCTCACTATAGAACTTATGACTGAAAAGTATAAGAAATCATACCTTATCTTATAACTCAGCGAGCACAAAAACATCTCAGAGATGTTAAAGCTTTTCCAATTATGATCAAATTAAAAAAAATCCCTTTGGTAAGGCTTTAATCGATAATTGACGATACTCTTCTAATAAATTTTCCGACACTTCTATGTATTGCAGAAACAATGCGTTATATTACCCAGTAGTTCTACATTCTACAATCCTGAACATATGTCGTGATGAAAAGTACCAGGTAATAGAGTGGCATCTCTTCTATCGTATGGCAAATTTCATTAGGATTCTGGGTCTTGTGAAGTTAGTGAACGGTGTCAACTCAGTACTGAGACTGATGTTTTCTGTGGCCGTGGATTGATATGCCAGACAATTGCCTAGTTCTTGCCCATTGTACTATAATCCTTTGTACTGACGAGAAGTACCAAGTAAAAGACTGGCAGATTTTTTTTCGAAATGGATCCTCTGTATTGTATGCTGAAAAGACAAATTCAATGTGGGATTCTAGGTCCTGTGAATGTTGGTGAACGTTGTCTTGTGATACTTTATGTATTGTTTTCTTTGGTCGGTTAATTTATAGGCCAGATAATTGCCCAGTACCCAACGTACTACAATCCATATGCAGTGACGAAAAGTACTAAGTAAAATAGTGACATAGGTTTTTTCTTGAGATGAATCTCCCCTATGTTATGCTGAAAAGACAAATGTTATTTGAGGTTCTAAGTCCTGTGAAAGTTGGTAAACGTTGTTTCCTCAGTATTGAACGCTGTACTTTATTCGCTCGAGGTTTGATATGCCAGACGAAATGGCATGTTTTTCTTTAATATTAAACTAATCAATCTGTTCATAAACAATTTATAGACAAATATCGTATTTTTTTTTAATATTATTAAATGCGTTCATTCGAATCTGACTTTTTTCTGATCGTATTTTCAAGTCTATCGCTCAGTACTCGTCGTACTACAATTGATTAATAATGTAACTACGCCAAGGGTACCAAGTAATATACTTGCTACATGATCCATTATTTACCATAAGAAGTGTGGAAACGTACATTCTATCACCAAGAACCACACGTACTCCAATTTATAATCAATGTAGATATACGAGTAGTTCCGGGTGATAACGTTATAAAATAAGTCAGGTGTCCTCTTGCTTCTTCTCGTTCTTTGACAATGAAAGAAGGATCTCTGATGCATTTTTAACGATTTTTTCAGCTCCCAACGTGCTACAATTTCTAATGAAGTATGTATTGACGTAGAGAGCCATGTAGCACAATGATTATTCTTCCTATTCGGCGATGCCGGAGTCTCTTCCTGAAAAACAAACTCAATTATGCAGCTCTGGAAATATTTCATTTATTTCAACTATTGAAATAAAGAATATCCTGATCTATTGACATAAGTTGAAGCAAAACCAATGATATATTTCGTATAATGGAAAGTATTAGAAATCATACCTTATCTTGAAACCCAGCGAACACAAAAACATCTCGAAGATGGAAACATTCTCAATTGAATATTGATAGAAAGATTTTTCTGTGAATTGAAAAATCCACGATTAAAATGAAGTTATTTTTTGTGAATGTCTAACAGAAAACAACTACTTGACGATGGAAGATAGTGACTAAAGTTTATCTTTCAGTCGCAGATGATTCCACATCTGATTTTATGAACATCCTGTTTATATTTTCAACAAATCAATCTCGAAGATGTTAAAGTACGAGATTTTAAGACATTATACATCCACTGCGACTTTTTCGGGGTCGGAGATTATGAATTATCTGTCGATGATTATAAATTCAAGATGGCGGCCCAAGATGGGGGACGAGTTTTGTGATCATGGTCCGATTCGATTTAAAATTGGTGTGCGGTAGTTTTCGCGGTATGAGATTTTGATTTTTATGTCATAATTCATAAATTCAGAATGGTGGCCGCAAGATGAAGGACGAGTTTTCTGATTATGGTCATATTTTTTGTGGTATGTGGGGATTCTCAGGTCCGGAGATTATGAGTTCTTTGTCAAAATCTATAAATCTGAGATGGCGACTTCAGGATGACGGATGAGTTTTGTGATTATGGTCAGATTCTATTCAAAATTGGTGTGTGGGTAATTTTATATTATTTAGTGGTGATAATGAATAAAACACATATGTGGGAGGTATTTTAAACAAAAAAATCATGTGATCATCAAACTGTAAATCATATCAACGAAGTAAACTTGGAAATAAAACATGTATAGCAATCATTATAATCATAGTGGTAACTGTTTCTGTTATCAACTCTAGTAACACGTAACACAAAAATACTCACAACAATCGATCGAATAAACATTCAAACAAATGACAGGCAGCTCCGGGAAGACAGGGGGCATATGATTTCCGAGTAACAAACAACAGAATGTCGGTGGTTAGGTGGCAAATAAAACAGACTTAGACCAAACGACGAAAGATGGAACGTTCTAATTACTCTATCCGTAGACCGGTCCGGTAGTGGTAGTGTATCTTCAGACAATGGTGGGAGGTTTTGCCATTGTATAATGGTTTTTCTGGAGCTGAATCAGAGTACGGACTACACAGCAGATAAAACGAAACATCTGTGGATAAGAAATGAAATAGTTTTGAGGAAAAATGAGAAACTGAAATGCGATTTTGTTTTATTGAGTAGGCCGTGGTCATATGATTATCACCGTATTGTCAATATTGTAGACGAGCATTCTGTAATGCTGAGGAGGCCCGCCGCCTTTATTTCAAGAATTTTCTCAATTGGTTGCTATCGGCAAGAGAAACTTTCGAGCGTGTCGATCGCAGCTTGAGAAGACAGGTATGTCAAATGCATAATTCATTCGAGCATATTCAGTTGACTTTTTTTTTGGTATTATAGGTACCTGTTTTCATTTGCTCATGAAAATATGAGAATATTGTTTCTGTCCTGTGTAGAATGGTATTGATATTGAAATGAAGGAATGATAAATGAAATGAATAGTTGAAAGTGAAGGGTCGAAAAAGTATAAATATTCTAAGAATTAATTCACATGAAATTTTTTTTTTTTTTGTATGAAATGATGTAATTATTGAATGAAATTGTCGAGAACCATTATTAAACTGGACAATAAATGTATATCCAATATTTAGGATGTACCTCAAGGTGAACTTTGTTATTTTAGAAAGAACATCCACACATTAACATTTTGACTTCGCCAATACCTCTCAGTAGGCATACAAAGAAATGCCACAGAAGAACAAATACAATACTTCCAACATCCGTTGAAGTCCTCTCTGGGAAGTGCATATTGCGTCTCAAAAAAACATCCTCAAACCAACATTCTCAAAACATCTCAGGGAGGTATGTGCTCGCTGGGAATGTTATCCAAAGGTACTCCAGCAGATATTGTAGCAGATTTATAACCTTCCACACTGTGTGCAGTTCGTAATGCTATCGAATTTATGCATGTACTGACAGTACTCGGTGTTGAAGGAAATATAAAATGGGCTCGATTTGGAAGTTGTAGAGATACCCACGCAACATAACCGAGAACAGATTATGCTGCGAAACTTTATATAGACGCATGAACGAACAGTGCTCAGTACTGATTTCTGGCTCAAAATCTTCTTTCCTGTATGATATAGCTGACTTGAGCAAATATAGGAGAAATATTCAGAAAGCCAAGCCTAGGAACCTATCGTACTACGGTTCTGTAACAACGTTGTACCAAATATATCAAGAATTCGATAATTCTCGATATTGTGAGTCGCTGAGTACCAGACAAATTACGAAGGAATGTACAGCCGAAATGTTTCGCAACATATGTCCTTTTCATTGAATGGACTGTGTTTGATGATTGTGTATCTTGAATAGCTAAATAACCCCATGCGCCGTCTCTTGATTTGCCAACCATGGGGAAAAGCATGGGGAGAAGTATTTCCAATGTTGATTTGATTTAAAAAAATCACCATTGGTGAGGCTTTAATCGATGATTAACAATACTCGTCTAATTGATTTTCCGACACTTTTATGTATTGCAGATTTTTTTTAAAGTTATAGATATAAAATTTTTGATAGTTGTAGAGATAACCACGCAATAGACCCGAGAACAGATCGTACTGCGGCACTTCATATAAACGCATGTACGAACAGTGCCCAGTGGTGTCTCGTGGTTCGGTATAATATGGATGGTATAAAAGATTATAGAAGGAAAACTCGAGACACAGAACCCCAGTACCTATCGCAATACGGTTCTAGGTCCACGTATGTACCGGAAAATACGAAGGGTTCGAACTCTTATTATTCTGATTGCTTGAGTCAATGTATTCCGAAGAGTACCACTCGTTTACTGAGAAAGAATGCTACCTTAGAGAGTCACCGAATAACCCAGAATAGTCCGAGAACGGATCGTACTACGATACTTTATATAGTCGTACGTACGAACAGAGCTCGCCACTGTTTCCTGGCTTAATATCTCCTTTACTGTATGATATAGCTGACTTGAGCAAATCTAGGAGAAATATCCAGAACGCAAAGACCAGGAAGCTATCGTACTACGGTTCTGTAATACCAAGACAAACCAGACAAACTACGAAGGAATGCTAAGAGTCATGTTCCGAAACATATGTCCGTTCCATTAAATGGACTGTAATAGAGTGGCATCTTCTGTAGTGTATGACACATTTCATATGGAAATCTGGGTCTTGTAAAAATAGTGAAAGTTGTCTTCTCAGTACCAAGACTGATGTTTCCTTTGGCCGTGGATTGATATGCCAGACAATTGTCCAGTACTTGCCTGTCTTATTATTATCAAACGAGAGTACCAAGTAAAAGACTGACAGATTTTTTTCTTGAGATGGATTCTCTGTATTGTATGTTGAAAAGACAATTCCAATGTGGGATTCTAGGTCATGTGAATACTCCTTGTAATGTTTTTTTTGATGAGTGATTGATGGGCCACACAATTGCCTTGTACCCAACGTACTACAATCCATATGAAGTGACAAAAAGTACTCAGTAAAAAAGTGACATAGTCTTTTTCTTGAGATGGATGTTAGCCTGAAAAGACGAATGTTGTTTGAGGTTCTGGTCCTGTAAAGTTGGTAATGTTGTCTTCTGAGTATTGAACGCTGTACTTTCTTAGCTCGAGTTTGTAGGCCAGACGAAATGGCATGATTTTCTCAATATTAAACTATCAATTTGTTCATAAACAATTCATAGATAAATGTAGTATTCGTCGATGCCGGGGTCTCTTCCTGAGAAACAAACCTAATTATGCAGCTCTGTAAATATTTCATTTATTTCAACTATTGAAAATAAAGAAAAAAAAAATATATAAATATTTTAAGATTCAATTCACATGGAATGTTTTTTTTGTCGGAAAATACCAAGTTATTGAATGAAATTGTCGAGAACCATTATGGAACTGGACAATAAATGTATATTCAATATCTGGGATGTACCTCAAGGTGAACTATGTTAATCTAGAAAGAACATCCACACGCTTACATTTTGACTTCGCCAATACCTCTCAGTAGGCAAACAAAAAAATGCCACAGCAGAACAAATACAATACTTCCAACATCCTTTGAATTCTCTTTGGGAAGTGCATATTGCGTCTCAAACCAACATTTTCAAAACATGCCAGGGATGTATGTGCTCGCTGGGAATGTTATCCAAAGGTACTTCAGCGGATCTTGTAGCAGATTATTCACCTTTTACTCTGTGAACAGCTCGTACTGCGATCGAATATACGCATGTACTAACAGTTATCGGTGTAGACCGTTAGAAAATATGGAATAATCTCGATTTGTAGAGATAACCACGCAACAGAACCGAGAACAGATCGTACTGCGAAACTTTATTAGACGCATGTAAGAACAGTGCTCAGTGCTGTATCGTGGTTCGGTATTATATGGATGGTATAGAAGATTTTAGAAGGGAAACTCGAGGAACAAAACTCAAGTTCCCATCGTAGTAGGGTTCTAGATCTACGTATGTACAAAAAATACCAGGTTTGATCTCTTATTATACTAATTACTTAAGCTGTATTCTGAAGAGTCCCACTCGTTTACTTACGAAAGAAAGCTACCATGGAGAGTCACAGAATAACCCAGAACAGTTCGAGAACAGATCGAACTACGATATTTCATATAGACGTACGTGAGAACAGTGCTCACTACTTTTTTCTGACTCAACATCTTCTTTCCTGTATGATATAGCTGACTTGGGCAAATCTAGGAGGAATATCCAGAACGCGAAGCCAGGTATCTATCGTACTTACGGTTCTGTAACAACGTAAGTACGAAAAATACCAAGGATTCGATAATTCTCGTTATTGTCAGTCGCTGAATATCAGACAAACTATGAAGAAATGCTAATAGTTATGTACAGCTGAAATGTTTCGCAATATATGTCCTTTTCATTAAATGGACTGTGTTTGATGATTGTATATCTTGAATAGATTGATAACCCCATGCGCCGTCTCTAGATTTGCCAACCATCGGAAAAAGCATTTCCAATGATGATTAAATTTTAAAGAAATCATTATTGGTAAGGCTTTGATCGATAATTGACGATACTCTTCTAATTAATTTTTCGGCACTTTCATATATTGCAGAAAACAATACGTTCTATTACCAAATACTTATCATTCTTCAATCCTGAACATATGTAGTAACGAAAAGTACCAAGTAATAGGGTGGCATCTTCTGTTTTATATAACAATGTCCATATGGGATCATGGGTCTTGTTTAAGTCAGTGAAAGTTGTCTTCCCAGACAAATGCCCAGTACTTTCCTGTCGTACTAAAATCCTAAACATATGTACTGACGAGAAGTACCAAGTTATGTACAGCTGAAATGTATCGCAACATATGTGTTTTTCATTAAATGGACTGTGTTTGATGATTGTGTATCTTGAATAGCTGAATAACTCCATGCGCCAACTCTAGATTTGCCAACCATCGGGAAAAGCTATTCCAATGATGATTGAATTGGAAAAAAATCACTACTGGTATGGCTTGAATCGATAATTGACGATACTCTTCTAATTATTTTCCGACACTTGATGTATTGCACAAACAAAGGGAGGATCTATCTATATGATTATTTTTAAAGCTATTCCAAATACTCATCATTCTACAATCCTGAAAATATGTAGTGACGAAAAGTACAAGTATAGAGTGGCATCTTCTGATTGTATGACAAATTTTTTGAGATTCTGGGTCTTGTAAAGTTAGTGAACGTTGTCTTCCCAGCACTAAGAGTGATGTTTTTTTAGCCGTGGATTGATATGCCACACAAATGCCCAGTTCTTGCCCGTCGTTCTATAATCCTAAACGTATGTACTGACGAGAAGAACCAAGTTATGTACAGCTGAAATGTTTCGCAACATATTCCCTTTTCATTAAATGGACTGTGTTTGATGATTATGTATCTTGAATAGCTGAATAACCCCATGCGCCGTCTCTTGATTAGCCAACCATCGGAAAAAGCATTTCTAATAATGATTACATTTGAAAAAAAATCACGACCGGAAAAGCTACAATCGACAGTTGACGATACTCTCCCTAATGAATTTTCCGACACTTTTATGTTTTGCAGAAACAATGCGTTCTATTACCAAATACTTATCATTCTACAATCCTGAACATATGTATTGTCGAGAAGTACCAAGTAATAGAATGGAATCTTCTGTATTGTATGACAAATTTCATATGGGATTCTGGGTATTGTAAAGTTAGTGAAAAATGTCTTCCCAGCACTGAGACTGATGTTTTCTCTGGCCGTGATTGATATGCCAGACGATCGCCCAGTACTTGCCCATCATACTATAATCCTATGTACTGACGAGAAGTACCAAGTAAAAGATTGACAGATTTTTTTTTCAGATGGATCCTCTATATTGCATGCTGAAAATACAAATTCAATGTGTGATTCTAGGTCCTGTGAATGTTGGTGAACGAACTCTCCTGATACTCCATGTATTGTTCTCTTAGCTTGGTAATTGACAATCCAGACAATTGCCCAGTACCCAACATAATTCAATCCATATTCAACGACAAACAATACCGAGTAGGAGAGTGACATAGGTTTTTCATGATTTGGATCTCCTCTATGTTATGCTGAAAAGACAAATGTTATTTGAGTTATGCAGTGACGAAAAGTACCAAGAGAAGTACCAAGTGAAAGACTAACAGATGTTTTTCTTGAGATGGATCCTCTGTATTGTTTGTTGAAACGACAAATTCAATGTGGGATTCTAGGTCATGTGAATGTTGGTAAGTCTTCTGATAATCTATGTAATGTTTTTTCGATGGGTGATTGATGGGCCAGAAAATTGCCCTGTACCCAAGTACTACAATCCATATGAAGTGACGAAAAGTACTAAGTAAAGGAGTGACATAGGCTTTTTTTCGAGATGGATCTCCTCTATGTTAGCCTGAAAAGACAAATGTTATTTGAGGTTCTAGGTCCTGTTAAAGTTGGTAAACGTTGTCTTCTAAGTATTGAACGCTGTTTTTTCTCAGCTCGGGGTTTGATAGGCCAGACGAAATGGCATGATTTTTTCAATATTAAACTAATCAATTTGTTCATAAACAATTTATAGATAAATGTAGTATTCGTCGATGCCGGGGTCTCTTCAAAAAAACCAATTAAATTTCATTAACTATTAAATAAAAAAAGAAAAAAAATTTTTAATTAATTTTTTTTAAACCAATTTTAAAAAAATGCTGAATATGGACCTGGACAATAAATGTATATTCAATATCTGGGATGTACCTCGAAGTGAACTATGTTTATCTAGGAAGAACATCCACACGCTAACATTTTGACTTCGCCAATACCTCTCAGTAGGCGAACAGAGAAATGCCACTGCAGAACGAATACAATACTTCCAACATCCTTCGAAGTTTTTTTTGGGTAGTGCATATCGCGTCTTGAAGAAACATGCTCAAACCAACATTTTCAAAACATGCCAGGAATGTTTGTGCTCGCTGGGAACGTTATCCAAAGGTTCTTCAGCGGATCTTGTAGCAGATTATTCACCTTCCACACTGTGAACAGCTCGTACCGCGATCGATAATACGCATGGACTAACAGTAATCGGTGTAGACCGTGAGAAAATATGAATTAAGCTCGATTTGAAAGTTGTAGAAATAACCACGCAACAGAACCGAGAACAGATCGTACTTCGAGACTCAATATAGACGCATGTACGAACAGTGCTCAGTGCTGTATCGTGGTTCGTTATTATATGGATGGTATAGGATATTATAGAGGGAAAACTCGAGGAACAAATCCAAGTACCTATCGTAGTACGGTTCTAGATCTACGTATGAACAAAAAATACCAGGTTCGATCTCTTATTATACTGATTACTCAAGCTGTATTCTGAAGAGTACCACTCGTTTACTATGGAAGAAAGCTACCTTGGAGAGTCACAGAATAACCCAGAACAGTCCGAGAACAGATCGAACTACGATACTTCATATAGACGTACGTGAGAACAGTGCTCACTACTGTTTTCTGACTCAACATCTTCTTTCCTGTATGATATAGCTGACTTGGGCAAATCTAGGAGAAATATCCAGAACGCGAAGCCAGGTATCTATCGTACTTACGGTTCTGTAACAACGTATGTACGAAAAATACCAAGGATTCGATAATTCTCGTTATTGTCAGTCGCTGAGTATCAGACAAACTACGAAGGATTGCTATTAGTTATGTACAGCTGAAATGTTTCGCAATATATATCCTTTTCATTAAATGGACTGTGTTTGATGATTGTATATCTTGAACAGATGAATAACCCCATGCGCCGTCTCTAGATTTGCCGACCATCGGTAAACGCATTTTAAATGATGATTAAATTTTAAAGAAATCACTATTGGTAAGGCTTTGATCGATAATTGACGATACTCTTCTGATTAATTTTTTGGCACTTCCATGTATTGCAGAAACAATACGTTCTACTACCAAATACTTATCATTCTTCAATCCTGAACATATGTAGTAACGAAAAGTACCAAGTAATAGGGTGGCATCTTCTGTTTTGTATAACAATGTCCATATGGGATTTTGGGTCTTGTTGAAGTCAATGAAAGTTGTCTTCCCAGTACTAAGACTGATATTTTCTTTGGCCGTGGATTGATATGCCAGACAAATGCCCAGTACTTTCCTGTCGTACTAAAATATTAAACATATGTACTGACGAGAAGTACCAAGTTATGTACAGCTGAAATGTATCGCAACATATGTGTTTTTCATTAAATGGACTGTGTTTGATGATTGTGTATCTGAATAGCTGAATAACTCCATGCGCCAACTCTAGATTTGCCAACCATCGGGAAAAGCTATTCCAATGATGATTGAATTGGAGAAAAATCACTACTGGTATGGCTTGAATCGATAATTGACGATACTCTTCTAATTAATTTTCCGACACTTCAATGTATTGCACAAACAATGCGTTCTATTACCAAATACTCATCATTCTACAATCCTGAAAATATGTAGTGACGAAAAGTACCAAGTAATAGAGTGGCATCTTCTGAATTGTATGACAAATTTCTTCTGAGATTCTGGGTCTTGTAGAAGTTAGTGAACGTTGTCTTTCCCAGCACTAAGAGTGATGTTTTATTTAGCCGTGGATTGATATGTCACACAAATGCCCAGTTCTTGCCGTCGTACTATAATCCTAAACGTATGTACTGACGAGAAGAACCAAGTTATGTACAGCTGAAATGTTTCGCAACATATTCCCTTTTCATCAAATGGACTGTGTTTGATGATTATGTATCTTGAATAGCTGAATAACCCCATGCGCCGTCTCTAGATTAACCAATCATCGGAAAAAGCATTTTCAATGATGATTAAATTTTAGAGAAATCACTATTGGTAAGGCTTTGATCGATAATTGACGATACTCTTCTGATTAATTTTTTGGCACTTCCATGTATTGCAGAAACAATACGTTCTACTACCAAATACTTATCATTCTTCAATCCTGAACATATGTAGTAATGGAAAGTACCAAGTAATAGGGTGGCATCTTCTGTTCTGCATAACAATGTCCATATGGGATTTTGGGACTTGTTAAAGTCAGTGAAAGTTGTCTTCCCAGTACTAAGACTGATGTTTTCTTTGGCCGTGGATTGATATGCCAGACAAATGCTCAGTACTTTCCTGTCGTACTAAAATCCTATACATATGTTCTGACGAGAAGTACCAAGTTATGTACAGCTGGAATGTATCGCAACATATGTGTTTTTCATTGAATGGACTGTGTTTGATGATTGTGTTTTTTTTATGTTCTGTTTCCCACGAAAAGGGATATCCTGTAATGTTCAGAGAACATCGTGGGAACCAAGGGAAAGAAGGTAGGAGTTGGTGTTCTTCTCAAATTTCTGGAGGTTGTATGCCTCGGGAAACACCTCCCTAGGCAATGAGTTCCAAAGCCTCGCTATTCGTTGGATGAACGAGTCTTTGGAAAGTGATGTTCTGCAGGTCTCTGAAGTGACCACGAAGGGGTGTGATGACTGAACTTGACGGGATAGTCTCGAAGAGACTGCCAAAGCAGGAACGATTGTTGATATTTCAGAAGAGCATCGCCCATGAAAATATCTATGAAATAGAGACAAATCGCCAACTTTTCTACGGTGTTCCAGACAAGTGAGCGAGTTTGTAAGCGAGGCATCACCGACGGGACGAATTGCGCTTTTTTGGACAGAATCCAATAGCCTCAGGATATGTTTAGGTGCCGCGCTCCAAATATGGGAACAGTATTCCAGGACTGGTCGGATCTGTGCCTCATAGATCATAAGCAGCTGAGTGGGGGTGAAATAGCTCTTGGCACGAAACAAAAAACCAAGTTTTGGATGCACTTTTGGCAATGGACCTCACGTGATTTTCCCAGGAAAGGTTATTGCTGATAGTAATACCAAGCATCGATATGGATGACTTCAGTGGTATGGTTACTCCTGACAAAGTTATGTTAGGCACAGTGAGATCGGCTTTTCTAGAGAAAAGACATGCTTGTGTTTTGTTTGCATTGAATTCTACCAAGCTATAAGATCCCCACTCGAGAATTGTTGCTAAGTCCATATTCACATTATTGACATTTCTTCCTCGTTCATTTCTGGTTTCACGGGCTGATATAGGGGCCCTGGAAGAGAAAGCGGTATGGAGGGTACTATCATCGGCAAAGCTGTGTACTGGACATGAAGTTGCTTTCAACAGGTCGTTGATGTGAAGTAGAAATAGTGTTGGTGCGAGAATAGATCCTTGCGGAACACCAGCATTTATGAGTAGAGTGTCAGATGAAACTCCATCGACCACTACATGGAGAGACCTGATTGAGAGAAAACTAGCAAGCAGAGAACACAGCTGAGGGGGCAAGCCATAAGACGGAAGCTTGGCGAGGAGTCCCTGGTGCCAAACTCGATCGAACGCCTGGTGGAGATATCTAATGCCACAGCTAAAGTCTCTCCATACTTTGCTTTTTCCATACCTTTATATCCTGAATAGCTGAATAACTCCATGCGCCAACTCTAGATTTGCCAACCATCGAGAAAAGCTTTCCCAATGATGATTGAATTGGAGAAAAATCACTACTGGTATGGCTTGAATCGATAATTGGCGATACTCTTCTAATTAATTTTCCGTCACTTCAATGTATTGCACAAACGATGCGTTTTATTACCAAATACTCATCATTCTACAATCCTGAAAAAATGTAGTGACGAAGAGTACCAAGTGATAGAGTGGCATCTTCTGTATTGTATGACAAATTTCTTCTGAGATTCTGGGTCTTGTAAAGTTAGTGAACGTTGTCTTTCCAGCACTAAGAGTGATGTTTCTTTTAGCCGTGGATTGATATGCCACACAAATGCCCAGTTCTTGCGCGTTATAATCCAAACGTATTCTGACGAGAAGAACCAAGTTATGTACAGCTGAAATGTTTCGCAACATATTCCCTTTTCATTAAATGGACTGTGTTTGATGATTATGTATTTTGAATAGCTGAATAACCCCATGCGCCGTCTCTTGATTAGCCAACCATCGGAAAAAGCATTTCTAATAATGATTACATTTGAAAAAAAATCACGACCGGAAAAGCTACTCGACAGTTGACGATACTTCCTATGAATTTTCCGACACTTTTATGTTTTGCAGAAACAATGCGTTCTATTACCAAATACTTATCATTCTACAATCCGAACATATGTATTGTCGAAAGTACCAAGTAATAGAATGGCATCTTCTGTATTGTATGACAAATTTCATATGGGATTCTGGGTCTTGTAAAAGTTAGTGACCAATATCTTCCCAACACTAAGACTGATGTTTTCTCTGGCCGTGGATCGATATGCCAGACGATTGCCCAGTACTTGCCTATAATACAATAATCCTATGTACTGACGGGAAGTACCAAGTAAAAGACTGACAGATTTTTTTCTTCAGATGGATCCTTTATATTGCATGCAGAAAATACAAATTCAATGTAAGTCCTGTGAATGTTGGTGAACGAACTCTCCTATACTCTATGTATTGTTCTCTCGCTTGGTAATTGACCAGCCAGACAATTGCCCAGTACCCAACATAATTCAATCCATATGCAACGACAAAAATACTGAGTAGGAGAGTGACATAGGTTTTTTCATGATTTGGATCTCCTCTATGTCATGCTGAAAAGACAAATGTTATTTGAGTTATGCAGTGACAAAAAGTACCAAGAGAAGTACCAAGTAAAAGATTAACAGATGTTTTTCTTGAGATGGATCCTCTGTATTGTTTGTTGAAACGACAAATTCAATGTGGGATTTTAGGTCAGTGAATGTTGGTAAGTCTTCTAATACTCTATGTAATGTTTTTTTCGATGGGTGGTTGATGGGCCAGAAAATTGCCCTGTACTCAAAGTACTACGATCCATATGAAGTGACGAAAAAAGAACTAGGTAAAGGAGTGACATAGGTTTTTTTTCGAGATGGATCTCCTCTATGTCAGCCTGAAAAGACAAATGTTATTTGAGGTTCTAGGTCCTGTTAAAGTTGGTAAACGCTGTACTTTCTCAGCTCGGGGTTGATAGGCCAGACGAAATGGCATGATTTTTTCAATATTAAACTTATAATTTGTTCATAACGATTCATAGATAAATGTAGTATTCGTCGATGCCGAGGTCTCTTCTTGAAAAACAAACCCTATTATGCAGCTCTGTAAACATTTCATTTATTTCAACTATTGAAATGAAGAAAAAGAAAAAATATAAATATTTTAAGATTCAATTCACATGGAATGTTTTTTTTGTCGAAAAAACCAACTTATTGAATAAAATTGTCGAGAAGCATTATGGACCTGGACATAAATGTATATTCAATACTGGGATGTACCTCAAGTGAACTATGTTATTTAGAAAAGACATCACACGCTTACATTTTGACTTCGCCAATACCTCTCAGTAGACGAACAAAGAAATGCCACAGCAGAACGAATACAATACTTTCAACATCCTTTGAAGTTTTTTTTGGGTAGTGCATATTGCGTCTAAAGAACTTGCTCAAACCAACATTTTCAAAACATGCCAGGGATGTTTGTGCTCGCTAAAGGTACTTCAGCGGATCTGTAGCAGATTATCACCTTCCACACTGTGAACAGCTCGTACCACGATCGAATATACGCATTTACTAATCTGTGTAGACCGTGAGAAAATATGAATTAGGCTCGATTTGAAAGTTGTAGAGATAACCACGCAACAGAACCGAGAACAGATCGTACTGCGAGACTTAATATAGACGCATGTACGAACAGTGCTCAGTGCTGTATCGTGGTACGTTATTATATGGATGGTATAGGAGATTATAGAGGGAAAACTCGAGGAACAAAACCCAAGTACCTATCGTAGTACGGTTCTTGATCTACGTATGTACGAAAAATACCAGGTTCGATCTCTTATTATACTGATAACTCAAGCTGTATTCTGAAGAGTATCACTTGTTCACTACGGAAGGAAGCTACCTTGGAGTGTCACAGAATAACCCAGAACAGTTCGAGAACAGATCGAGCTACGATTCTTCATATAGACGTACGTGGGAAAAGTGCTCACTACTGTTTTCTGACTCAACATTTCCTTTTCTGTATGATATAGCTGACTTGGGAAAATCTAGGAAGAATATCCAGAACGCAAAGCCAGGTATCTATCGTACTCACGGTCCTGTAACAACGTATGTACGAGAAATACCAAGGATTCGACAATTCTCGTTATTGTAAGTCGCTGAGTATCAGACAATCTACGGAGGAATGCTAATAGTTATGTACAGCTGAAATGTTTCGCAATATATGTCCTTTTCATTAAATGGACTGTGTTTGATGATTGTATATCTTGAATTGATGAATAAGCTTATGCGCCGTCTCTAGATGAGCCAACCATAAAAAAAAGCATTTCCAATGATGATTTGATTTCAAAGAAATTACTATTGGTAAGGCTTTGATCGGTAATTGACGATACTCTTCTAAATAATTTTTTGGTAATTTTTTGTATTGCAGAAACAATACGTTCTATTACCAATTACTCTATCATTCTTCGATCCTGAACATATGTAGTAACGGAAAGTACCAAGTGATAGGGTGGCATCTTCTGATTTGTATAACAATGTCCATATGGATTCTGGGTTTGTTTAGTCAGTGAAAGTTGTCTTGCCAGTACTAAAACTGATGTTTTCTTTGGCCGTGGATTGTATGCCAGACAAATGCCCAGTACTTTCCTGTCGTACTGAAATCCTAAACATATGTACTGACGAGAAGTACCAAGTTATGTACAGCTGGAATTTTTCGCAACATATATGTTTTTCATTAAATGGACTGTTTCTGATGATTGTGTATCTTGAATAGCTGAATAACTCCATCCGCCAACTCTAGATTTGCCAACCATCGGGAAAAGCTTTCCCAATGATGATTGAACTAGAAAAAAATCACTACTGGTATGGCTTGAACCGATAATTGACGATACTCTTCTAATCAATTTTCCGACACTTTTATGTATTGCACAAACGATGCGTTCTATCACCAAATACTTATAATTCTACAATCCTGAACATATGTAGTGACGAAAAGTACCAAGTAATAGAGTGGCATCTTCTGTATTGTATGACAAATTCCTTATGGGATTCTGGGTCTTGTGAAAGTTATTGAACGTTGTCTTCCCAGCTTTAAGACTGATGTTCTCTTTGGCCGTGGATTGATATGCCAGACAAATGCCCAGTACTTGCCCGTCGTACTATAATCCTTAACAAATGTACTGAAGTTATGTACAGCTGAAATGTTTTGCAACATATGCCCTTTTCATTAAATGGACTGTATTTGATGATATTGTATCTTGGATAGCTGATTAACCCCATGTGCCGTCCCTAGATTAACCAACCATCGTGGAAAGTATTTCTAAAAATGTTTACATTGAAAAAAAAATAACGACTGGTTAATTTTAATCGATAATTGACGATACTCTTCTGATTAATTTTCCGACACTTTTATGTATTGCAGAAACAATGCGTTATATTTCCAAATACTTATCATTCGACAATCGTGAACATATGTAGTGTCGAAAAGTACCAAGTGATAGAGTGGCATCTTCTGTATTGTATGACCAATTTCGAATGGGATTCTGGGTCTTGTGAAAATTAGTGAATATTGTCTTCCAAGTATTGATATGCCGGACAATTGCCCAGTACTTGCCCACTCTTCTATAATCCTATGTACTGACGAGAAGTACCAAGTGCAAGACTGACAGATTTTTTTCTTCAGATGGATCCTCCATATTGCATGCTGAAAATACAAATTCAATGTATTGATTCTATGTCGTGTGAATGTTGGTGAACGAACTCTTCTAATACTCTATGTATTGCTTTCTTCAGTTGGTAATTGATAGGCCAGACAATTGCCCAATACCCAAGGTACTTCAATCCATATGCAACGACAAGAAGTACTGAGTGAAAGAGTGACATAGGTTTTTCCATGATATGGATCTCCTCTATGGTATGCTGAAATGACGAATGTTATTTGAGGTATGCAGTGACAAAAAGTACCAACAGATAGGCTGGCAGATGTTTTTCTTCGAGGTGGCCCTCCTGTATAGTATGTTGAAAAGGCAATCAATTTGGGATACTGGGTCCTCTGGAAGTTGGTTCGATAGGCCAGGCAGTTATTCAGTACCATTCGTACTACCATTCTGAACATATGTAGTTACAAAAAGTACCAAGAGATAGACTGGTAAAGGTTTTTACTTGGGGTGGTCGTTCTGTGTAGTATGTTGAGAAGACAATTGATTTGGGATACTCGATCCTGTAACAGTAGTTTGATAGGCCAGGCATATGTAGTGACGAAAAATACCAAGTAAAAAAATAAATAATAAAAAAAAACTCTTCAAAAACAAGCGTTTATTCAAATACCCTAAGAAACACAAAATAATTGCTTTGGATGTAAGACGTAGGTTATTCCGTTAGTTATAGATTCAAGAGCTTGTCGCGCAAAGTTTCTATTTCGAATACAGATGCGACAAGCTTGAATCTATAACTCACGAATAACCTGCGTCACACATCCAAAGCATTCATTCTGTACTTTTCAGGGTATTTGAATAAAGCTTGTTTTCAAACAGGTTTTTTTATTAATTATTTCATTCCCTTTTTCTCTAGTAAGTACCCCTAACACCCACATACCAATTTTGAATAGAATCGGACTATAATCACAGAAATCATCGGACATCTTGAAGCCGCCATTTTGATTTCATGAATTTTGTTAGGAGAAGGATTTTTCATGAGGTGGCCCTTCTGTATAGTATGTTGAAAAAGGTATTAATTTGGAATACTCGATCCTGCAAAAGTTGGTTTCTCTGCTCGTAGTTTGATGGGCCAGGCAGCTGCCCAGCACCAGTCGTACTACAATTCTGAACATATGTAGTGACGAAAAGTACAAGTAAAAGACTGACAGGTTTTTTCTTGAGATGATCTCCTGTGTTATATGCTGAAAAGAGATTCTAGGTCCTGTAAAAGTTGGTGAATGTTGTTTTCTCAGTATTGAATGGCGTATTTTTTTTGGTCGGGGTTTGATAGGACAGACAATTGCCCAGCACCCTTTGGACTACAATTCTGAAAATATGTAGATGAAAAAAGTACCAAGTAAAAGGGACAAGGTTTTTTCTTGAGATAGATCTCCGTAATTGTATGCTGAAACTATTTGGAATTCTAGTTCCTGTAGGAGTTGGTGAAGTTTTCTTTTCAATACTTCATGTATTGTTTTCTACGGTCGGTGATTGATAGGTCAGACAATTGCCCAGTACCCAATGTACTAGATCCTGAACGTATACAGTGACGAAAAGTACCAAGAGATAGACTGGCAGAGGTTTTTCCTTGAGGTGGCCCTTCTTTATGTATGTTGAAAGGCAATTAATTTGAAATACTCGATCCTGTGAAGTTGGTCTCTGCTCGTAGTTTGATGGGCCAGGCAGTTGCCGAGGACCAGTCGTACTACAATTCTAACATATGTAGTATCGTAAAGTACCAAGTAAAAGACAGACATAGAGTGTTTCTTGAGATGGATCTCTTGTATTGTATGCTGAAATAAAAATATAATAATTTGGCATTCTGGTCCTGTGAAAATTGGTGAACGTTGTCTTCTCGTTATTGAATGACGTTCTTTCGTGGTTGTGGTTTTATAGGCCAAGCTATCGCCCAGTAATCAACGTTCTACAATCCTAAACATATGCAGTGACGAAAAGTACCAAGTATAGACTGGCATAGATTTTGCCTTCAATGGCTCTCCTGTAATGTATGTTGAAAATACAAATTCAATTTGGGATTCTCGTTCCTGTGAAACTTTGTGATCATTATCTTCTCCGTATAGTATGCCGTACTTATATATCAGAATCTTCTATCACTGTTAGTAAAACCAAGCATCACCCAAGGCTCTTGCTCTTTGGACTTTCTCTGCTCATGGATTGAAAGACCAGATAGTTGCCCAGTACCACCCGTACTTACTATCCCAAACGTATGTAGTGACGAAAAGTACTAAGTTATAGCTTGGTAGAGATTTTTTTTTGAGATGGATCCCCTGTATTGGATGTTGGAAGGACAAACTCAAACTGGTTCCTCAAAAGTTCTCAGTATTGAATGTCTTGTTTTGTTTGGTCGTCGATTGAAAGGCCAGACAATCGCCCAGTACTCACGTACTATAACTCTGAAACTATGCAGCGAGGAAATTTCTGTCAAATCGTTTTCATGTTCAATCTAGCTGATTCAGCTGACCGTTGAACGTCATGAGAACGATATTTTCACGTAATTATATGTAGTGTGCATCCGATCGATGTATTAGTAACTGGCTGATGCCCAGATGGTCCGGGTTCCATTCTCGACACGGCTACAGAAATAAAAATGTATTTCTGTAGATTCTTTGAGCGGGAGGAGATAGGTAGCCAAGCGAACATTCTTGATACCTAGATATCAATCCTTCGGACTGTCTACGGTTACCACCCGAATAGTCTCAGTAAACATGCAATGTTTATGAAACATTTCAAAATTAGCATACTTTTATTTATTTGAAATATGTTCGTGCTACATTTCAGGGACAACTGGAATATTTTGATATGTCTCCATTCATCTTTAATTCATAACTTTCAAAATATTAGAAAGATACATCCAATGAAATAATTAAAATATTTCAGAATTACCATAATCGAGAAAATGTGCAACATTATTTCAATACATTTCAGAATTGTTCCCAAAAGATTGAAACATTGCAAAAGTATCAAATTAAACTTTCTTTGATATTCCAAAATATCTCAACTGTAAATAATCGAAACATTTCAGAATAACCTTATATATGAACATTTGGAAATTTATTTCATTTAATTCTGGGAATATTTCCAAACAATTGAGGAATTTTCTCTTGCGCGTAACGTATCGTTAAAAGAACTGTTGGAGGGTACAAGTTCAACGTTGCAATATCTGTGTCCGGCCGTATATATCGCTGACAAATTTATCAGGAATAGAGTATCTCCTCAGAAAAACGTTAAATGAACATTCATATTATTGGTATGACATGACTGTGGCCTCACTATTTAATCAGGATATCAGTTTCAAAATCAAAATTTTTGCGAATCAAATATCATGTATCTTTTTTTTCCATCACAATGTTATTCCCAAATTATTTGAGAATTAATGCAATATTTCAGAAAACTTTCTCAGAAGTATTCCATTAACACAAATAACATTATCTGGGTACTTAACAATTTTCAAATCAAATATATTCAATATTTCATAGACACATCAAAAGGAGTGTAAAAATATTAAATCGGGGGATATCTGAAACATCAATGAAATGTTTCGTAGGGATATTTAATAATTTCGAACGTTCATAAACATATCAAAAATATTTCAGAAACATTATTAAAATGTTTCGTGGATATCGACACATTTCAAAAATAAAACATGCCCTTTTTAAACATGAATGGGATGTTCTAACGAAATATTAATCTATATTCATGAATTTTGAGACATTGTTGCAATGTTTCATTAACGTATCTGAAGTGAAATTGGTAAGTATATATTTTCGTGTTCATTTTGATATGATGCAGTTGAAACATGTCTGATGTCGGACATTTCTGGTTCCAGGAATGTTTCGACAATGATAGAGATTGTTCCTGAAATATTCCTGGAATAGAAAATTGTTTTCTGGGGTGCTTCGGATGACACTTGGCAAGATCAATTCATACAAGTCTCTGACCTCCGAGAGTTGCTTTGCAACTGAAGTTAAAAACACTTTTCAAGTCCGATTTAAAATTATTTTGATGAACTGATGGCAGGTAGTTCCGTAATCTCCCGCAATACCTGGCAAAATATGTCTTCTGTGATGAAATGAACAGACGATCATATTGTACCTGATTTTGCAGCAGACATATGCAGGATCATCACTTTCTGTACTGAGTACAGTTCGTTCTACGAAGAAACAAACGTAGAAACTCATGCACTCAGAACAGACAGTGGAACTTACTCATAATTTTCAGATCAAGGAAGTGGTGGGCTGAGTTTACCGAAGGACAACACCGAAGAACCGAACGTACTACGGCGAGAAAATAACGTAGGTCCGAAGAGTTCCCGGTATTGATCAACGATGATGGGCTATTTTATTGCAGCTTTATCGGATAAAGATGGTGCATTTCACCTCTGAAACTAAGTTTTTCCTGCTCATGGATTCAACTAAAAACTGTTGAGTAGCCGACTCAAACTCTGGCCAATGAAAACACATTGGCACAAATTTCACATTAAAATTTGTGCCAATGTGTTTTTATCGGCCAGAGTTTGAATCGGCTACTCAACAGTTTTGAGTCCATGAGCAGGAAAAACTTAGTTTCGAAGGTGATACATATATATGTTCTTCTATACGTGACTATTTTCATGTAAGGAATAAATGAATTCTGAAACGTCAGCGATAAAAAAATTGTTTTACTCCCTGGTCCTAATTCCCGTTAAATCCAATTATATTCAATTCTTGGGACGATAAATCATTTATTAATGAAAAAATATGTAGTCGATATAAATAATGTCAAAATGCTCAAGAAATTACCAAGATCTTACTTAAGTGGCGGTTTCTTGTAACCAGGACCGGAAAATAATTCTCTGTTTAATAGAAACACCGAAGTTTCTTTTTTGGAACGAAGTTCCTCTACGCTGCTTGCGGTATGTATTGACTGGTAGAAATCGTCGCATTAGAAAAAAGCGTTACGCCCACTCTCTCAAGCGCGTATTTAGGTGGGGGGGTGATAGGGGTAATTACCACCCAAGAAACAGCAAAATGTTTAAATCGATGGCACCACACTCCACATCTCTACTCAAGACATTTTACGTTTTTTTGAAAACGACGCCATTTGTTTATAAAACATTTATTAACAATGGATGAGTTGAATATTTTTCAAAAATTGTTTTATTTGCATTGGTTTATTATATTTGGAAAAAAATAAAGAATTCTTATTTTTTGTTTTCAATAGTTTTTTAATTTTTTTATTATTTGAATGATATATTAAGTTTTTTTTTAATTAATTATTGGTTTTTCTCTACCTAATGAGAATATTTTTTCATGAATAATGTATTGTTCATTTACTTAACAATCAAATAAACTTTGATTGCATTATATTTTTCGAAAGGTACAAAAAATAACAAAAACAACCGTATTCGACAAACTGTTGAAGAAATTGTTCGTTATTTCTATAGAATTTTCTGTAAAAATTACAAAATAAAAATTTTGAAAAGGTATAATTGTTTTTGTTATTTTTTGTTCTATTCAAAAAAAATATAATGCCAATCAGAGTTTGTTCAATTGTTAGGTAAATTAACAATTACATTGTCAATAAAATATTTTTTCTTATTAGGTAGAGACTAACTATTATTAATTTTAAAGAAAAAACAATCTTTTTATATTATTCAAATAATAAAAAAATTGAAATTACGATTATAAACAATGAAAAAAAGTTTCAATCTCAATAAACTCTTGGCAACCTAATGCAAAAAATCAATTTCTGAAAAATATTCCACTCATCCATGTATTTATAAATATTTTATAAACAAATTGGATAATTTTTTTTTAGTTAAATGCCTTTGTCAGACACGAAACTGATATCATGTGAAATATCAATAACAAAAATTTACGATTTTTACTCGATTTCTCATATTTTGTTAACTTCAGAAATTTATAATTAACAAAATAATCAACTTTTAAACAGTTTTATATCGTGATATATTGAGAACACATCTAAAATGTGCTCCAGGAAGCAAAAATTATGTGGGCAATTATTCGGTTTTTACTAAAATCGGCGGTTCCAAAAAAATTTACTTAATCACCAATTAACATTATCAAAATTCAATGAAACTTTTTTTTTCCAACGAAATTACATTATTTCAAGTGTTCAGCTGATACTATCATTTATTCAATTTTAAATGTTTTATTTTTTATCAAATCTTGGACGCTAACATATTTCCCTTGATAAAAAAGTGTCTGCATATTTTAAATACATTGCCAGTTAGTGTGGCATCCGCTGAACTAAGTTTTTCTTCGTTGAAACGATTGAAAACTTTGCATCGATCAACGATCAACAGGATCGTTGGTTGGATTAGCTCTACTTCATGTTCATAGAGATGTGCAAATAGATGTTTCAAATGTTATTGAAAGGTTTGCAAATAAGAAATGCAGTTGACTGGATTTCATTTTGTGTTTTTGGAACGTAATTCCTTATCGCGCGTTGCTAAAGAGGGCTAGACGGAATAAATTAAGACCAAAAGTTGTAACGAGACTTTCGCTATGGTTATAAGCCGTGCGGCATGCGCGTGTTTCTCTGTCTGTCTCTCTCTCTCTCATAGAAAGCAAGCCAGTTATTTCCGTTTCGTCTTTCTAGTTCACATTGAACAGTGTGGTGTCACGACGATTATTTTTGTTGAGTTTATACAGGTTTTTTGTACACAATAAATAATAAAACATAATAACAATAATGAATCCTGACAGTGTTTCTGCACAAGTACCGTATATTGCTGATGGAGTTAGGTAAGTAGGGATTTTATACAGACAATAATAGATGCTTATGTAGTTTTAGCAAGTACGCATTATAACCTCTCTTTACTATTGTGCTAACCAAGTCATACGCGTTATAATCTCTTCATTATTGTGTGTTTAGCAAGTGTACGCGTCATAACTTCAATAAATTTAAAAGCAAATTATATTTTAATATAACAATATCAATGCGTATGTACTAAAATTGAGCCTACTGATTAAGTTTATACATTATATTTGTAAATAATAATAAAAAATATCATTATAACAAAAAAAAAATTATTACAATTCCTCCACTAATTAATCGGAAAGGAACCTCGTTCCATCCGGGTGTCCCTTGCTTGACACCTCTCGAATTTTATTTTCATTTCAACGAAAGAAATCTTTGTTTTTGTACCTATGAGTATATGTATATATATTTTTATGTTATTACATTCTGTTTTTTGTTTGAATTCGAATGAAAGAAAAAACTTAAGAGGTGTCAAGGGACACCCGGATGGAACGAAGCTCCTTTCGATTGATTAGTGAAGAAATTGTAATAATTTTTTTTTTTAAGTTATAATGATATTTTATAAATATATATATATGCACTCTGTCTGTCTATTCTTTCGTACACGTCATAGATACGCGGGACTTCGTAAACACAACAGCGTATAGGCTAGAACACGCATGGCGTGCTAAATACATACGCATTGATATTGTAATATTAAAATATAATTTACTTTTAAATTTATTGAAGTTATGACGCGTACACTTGCTGAACACACAATAATGGAGAGATTATAACGCGTATGACTTGGTTAGCACAATAGTAAAGAGAGGTTATAATGCGTACTTGCTTAAAATACAAAAGCATTTATTATTGTCTGTATAAAATCTCTACTTACCTAACTCCATCAGCAATATCCGGAACTTGTGCAGAAACACTGTCAGGATTCATTATTGTTATTATTTTCATTATTTATTATGTACAAAAAACCTGTATACACTAAACAAAAATAATCGTCGCGACACCACACTATTCAATGTGAAATAGAAAGACGAAACGAAAATAACTGGCTTGCTTTCTAAGAGAGAGAGACAGACAGACAGAGAAACACGGTCACGCAATAGCGGAAGTCTCGTTACAACTTCTGGTCTTAATTAATTCCGTCCAGCCCTCTTTCGCAACGCGCGATGAGGAACTACGTTCCAATACTTATGCATTTTGTATGGTACTATGGGCTGTAGGATATCTATGCGATTATAAGTCGGATACTATCGTTGAGTGGTAATACGTGGATGATATTTTCGTTTCTTTTGTATTTTTATATAACGTGTGTTTAGATGATTATAACCTTTGCTGGTGATAATTTCTTATGTTTTTTGTATGCTGAAGTTGGATTAATGGTTTACATTGAATATGTAGCACGTCAATTTGATATAATATAACGAATATTATTATCATTAACAAACTACCTTTTACTGTGGCAGGGGATTTTGGAAAAAGTATATATAGGTATAGTATTTCATGGTATAATGCCAATTAAATGAAGATTACAGGGGAAAACGGATTTAGTTATTTTTTGAGTTGAGATATAAGAAGTTTTATGTTGTAACTCTCTGAGAAGCAGTAGATAAACTAAAAATAAAACAAACATTGGGGACGACTGTTGGGTAGAGCTCGTCCAGTATTGAAATGACCGTTTGGTGGGTATAGAGGGAAAAAACACGAGTGGACACGATTTGATGTGGCTGCTTATGCTACGGTGAATCTCCATCAGTCTATTGTCATGCAGCGTTTACAAGGTTAGGTTTGTTTGATTATGAAATAGGTAGTGCAGTTATTTATTAAATTTTGCAATGGTGCTCTTGTGACCTTGCCAAAATGCCCTCTGGCAGATTTGTCGAAAAATATTTTTTCCATTCAGAAGTTAAGGAAGTGTAAGTTCTCTACGTTTTGTATATGCCCATACCAAATAATTTGGTACGCCTATGGGATTTATATTAATAGCCACAGTTAGACAATGGTTTGGGGATCTTCGAGAAAAATTGGTTGTTGGGTAGGGGAAGGCCAAAGTGGTCGTTCCAAACTGGACGAGCAATATGCCAAAATTTAAATGGGGTTTCGCAGATATTGTTAAAAAAATTGAGGAAGAAAAAAAAATGATAACTTGTCATGACTTAGCCAGTTTTTCCCGAGTTTATTGAATTATTCTTTTAACGTTAACTTCGTTTCTGATGGGGATCTCCCGAACGCAATGAATTTTTCATTGTGAATATTTCCGAAGAACAAACGTTTTTCTATTACCGACTATTTTCCTAATTATTTTTGAACCAATGAAATGACCAAAACTTCAGACTAGAGAACCAATCAGGTCATTTTATAGTGATAAAACGTCTTCTCGCTGTTTTATACTGATAAAGCTACTAGTAGATTCGATATTGTTTTGCGATAAAACGACCATTTGTTCTGTCAGAATTATATGTCAACACATTCAAAAACTCAACTGCACCAACTATTAACACTTAATTTTTTTTCTTCTCTCTCCTTTCCTATGTTTCTACCAGGACACTATAGAAATATTGTTATTTCACTTATTTTGTCTCACATATATGTATTTATAACAATGTTTTCATACAGGGTGTTCCCAAATAAGCGCGGAAGTTTTTGGGTTTTTTTTTTCTTGAAAGTGCTGAAGAGTTGAAAGGGTGAAACATGGCCAACCCTATTTCATTTCTCAATTCAAAAATGTGTTGAAGAGAGCAATTCATTTCAAAACTTTTTTAACTTTTGTGTTGTGTACGAGAAAGCAATAGTTTCCTAATAAAAAAAAAAATTTCGAGCAGTTTTCATAACGCTGTTCCGTTCGATTTTGTTCCCTTTTTGGGTGTAATACACATAGTTTTGTTGTGTTTGTATTTTAATCCGATTTTCTACATATTAAAACAAAAGATGGTACTGGTGCATGCCCACATTGAAAGTTAAAACAAGCGGAATAATTTCAAAATACTACGATTGAAGTCACAAGATGTGTTTTTCCAAAACATAAGAATTAAAATGAGAGTTGAAATGATTGAGAATCCCTGTAAATTGCAAACACTTTTTAACAACTCCTTTGTTACAGCTCCAAATGACTTGTAATCTCAACTAGACAAGAAGTACATTTCAGGAAAATGAGCTACTCAGTGTATTGACAAATAAAATCAGAATGCATGTTCGACAGGACCAGATGAAGTTCCATTTTTTTTAAAGTGTTGAAATCAATAATAACACCTCTCACTTTTATGGTGAATTTGTCATTCACAAATGGCGCTTTCCCAAAAGGTCTAGAAAGCGGAAAAATGACTCCTGTTTACAAAAAAAAATTATCAGAATAATTTAGAAAATTACAGACCAGTAATGACACCTTTTCAGTTTTTAAAAAGTATTCGAATACTCTTTTCTAGATCAACTAATAACCTTCAATAAAAAAATTGAAATTATAACCGAAAACCAACATGGTTTTCTAAAATCAAGGTCGACGATAACGGCATTGGTTTCCTTTCATAGTACAGTAGTAGAACATATTGAAGAAGGAGAAAGTCCTGCTACAGTATTTTGTGACTTGAGCAGGGCTTTCGATTGTGTAAATCATGCGAAGCTATCAGCAAAACTGGAAGTATTTGGTATTAGAGAGGCTGCAAATACGTGGATTTCATCTTTCATAGAGAATCGTACACAGCATAACCCAAAACCTTGACAGCAAGTCTCAAAATTTCAATTCACAATTGAGAAGGGTGTTCCCCAAAGTTCAACATTAGGCCCTATACAATATTCATACTGTATGTGACAGATATTGTTGAGAATATCGATTCAGGCAAGTACACTGCATATGCGGATGATTTTCCATTTATAATATCAGAAATAGAAAAGGAAGGCACTAATATAATGGAAAAAATTACCAGCCATTTCAATGAGGATAAGCTGTACTTGAATTAGACAAGCAATTTTATATAATTTCATCACAAACAGAATACATGTAACCTACAGGCCTTATCCAGGTCTAATGGGACAATGAAATTCTAGGGCATTAAATTGATGAGCACTTCGACTAGAAAGCAAAATATGGACATATTTTTTCCAAGCTTCACTCAATGAATCATTTAGTCAGGAACACAGTAAATAACTCTTCATTCCGCTCATATTGACTCTCAACTTAGATACGGCATTTTATTCTGGGGTATGTCAACTAGGTGCTCTAAGTTAATAGCACAAAAAAAATTTTCGCTGCATATCAGGAGTGTCTAGCTCTCACTCATGTGTGTTTTCCGAAACAAAAATGAATTCACTCTTAATGATAACGTGTACAATTATCATACAAGAAAAAAAAAGATATACATTTTCGGACGGTCCGTTGAAGGTTGAGTAATCGATCTCCAAATTGCATGGGGCCTAGATTATTCAATAATCTTCCACCTCGAATGAACACTAGTAATGGTTTACATGTTTTCAGAAAATTATAGAAACAGTTTCTCTTGGAAAAATGTTTTTTCGTTTCCGACTATTTGAATGATTGTATGTAATCTGTAAGAAAAATATGTTATGGAGTTAGTTTGTATATTTTTATATTAATTAGTGTAGTGCTGTGACAACTTTCAATACAATTGAAAAAAAAAACATTTACAGAAGATCCGTTTATGCACAATGTTGTATTTAATTTTTTTTTTAGGAAACTATTGCTTTTACGGACACAACACAGGAGTTGGAAATGTTTGCAATGAATCGTCCTTTTCAACACATATATTTTTAAATTGATAAATTTTGTTTCAACCCCTATTCCATTTTTGATCAAAACTTTTCAACGAAACAACATTTCTCGAATTAAAAATATGTTTTGAAAAGAACGATTCATTGCAAAACTTATTAAGCCTGATGTTGTGTCCGTGAAAGCAATAGTTTCCCATTAAAAAAAATACAACATTGTGCATGAACGGATCATCTGTAAATGGAATCGAAACTGACGTCAGGCTATTTCCCTAATGTGACCTAATATTAAAAAATTAGCGTTTAGAAAATGCTTGCAATTTTTGGTCGCTCGCTTGTCGGACTATTTGTTCATTTATCACATTAACTTTTTTATTATACTTCAAGCTTGCACTAATTTTTTATGTTAATGCTTTTTTTCGTGCAATTCTGCTCCATCTGAATCAGACGGTGCATTGGAAACCGTTTCAATAGACTTTTTAATTAACAAATGATCGTGTGTGAGGGGATCTGCAATTCTGCGTTCATTTGTGTGATAACAATGAATAATAGTTTGATTCAGTAATATACGAAAATTTGACTTACAATTTTTCTAGATAAACTGCCAAATACGATATCGACTCACCACTTTTCACAACTCCACTGATAAAAGAACAATTCACTTTTCACTAGGAAGACAAAACACTGACTGAATAATTGTGGAATTTTTGCGGGGTTAAATAGTACCTGGTGTAAGTTTACCACCCTAATAGGGATGTTCTCATGCAAATGAAGTTATTACTTGCCAATGGTCATCTGTGCCCAAATTGGAAGGTGATTGATGGTCTAACGAGACTTTGATATGAATTAGGTATTCCCGAACTTGATATTTGGATGAAATGATATTTGAATCCGATTTACGGATTTCGTTTACTTGGAAGTTTTTGTGCTGGGAATTTATTTAAATCGAATTGATCTGTATACATTTATCTGAATAATGTTGAGACGATAGTTATTTATTATACAATACGGTAAAAAGATGCTTTACCTGTGAGTGGTAAATTTGATTATTTCCACGAGCAGGCAAAGCCTTTTACCGTCGTGTATATTCTATTTTATTCTTGGGCGGAAATATTCAACAAAAATGTATAAAAAGGAAGTAGTTTGAATTGCTACTGGAAGTCAAATACTTGGAAGATGTACTGTTAATGGTTGTTATGGATTTTTTGTATAGCAACGCGACTGATTTTGACTTTTATCGAGGGTAATATCACGAATTCTAGGGGTTTTATCGAGAATAATATCATAAGTGCTGGGAGTTTTATCGCTCAAATTGTTTTGAATTTTTCGAGAGCGCATTTTGCCTGGACGTTTTACCGAGTGCGATTTGCCGCAAATTGCACGAATTAAATTTCCCAGAGGCAAAATTTAAAAAATTTTGCGATAAAATCCTCTAGCACGAATGATATTTGATGAGAATATTCCCCGAATCACATTTAAATCTGAATAAAACTACAGAATTCATGCTATTCGAACTTTCAACGTGGAAAGTTATAATCCAGATCAGATTGATTCCTGTTCGAAATTTGGCCATTTGAGCCACAAAAATAATAAGAATTTTATTTTTTATTTTCGAGAAAGCATTTTGCCTAAAGTGCAATTTGCGGTGCTATTATCTAATTAAACCACGAAAGCAAAGCTAGTGATATTTTCATTGGGTTTAGAAATTATCCTTCAGCTAGGCTGATTAGGCTTGTTGATAATAGTCATGCAGTCATTGCAACTTCGGTGAAATTTCATCAATCCCAGAGCATGTTTGATACGTCAGCCTCCTTTAATAAATATACTATTTGGAGAACAATTACAAACAGATGTAATTGAAGAATGTTTCCAAAAAGGTTTTCAGTTTTGGTTTTGCATATATTTGAAAAATAGTCTGCAAAGTTGTCAGCTACTTCCTATTTAATATCAAACGTTCATCACATTTCAGCGTGATTGTTTCTATATTCTTATTTTTCCCATTTTAATTTTCGTTGATGATTTTCCAAATTTCTTTGATTGTATCAAGAGCTGAGTTTATTCTATTGCTTGTATGTTGACATTTTGCTTCATTTAGTCTGAGGTTCATTCGCTCGTATCAATCAGATACTATTTGAGTTTTTCGTTGGCTAACAAACAGAAAATATTTTTTCTCCGATTGACAGCAAATATTGATTTTGCAGACACATTTCAATCAGCAAAGTATTACTTCTCCTGCCTAGGCAGCAAAGTAAGGACTTTCTTGCCTAGGCAGCAAAATAATTATCCTCAATGGGAATAAAGCATTTGACATTTTTTTGACAAAAAAACCATTCATTACCAATTATTACAAAATATTTTTAACGAGAATTTAAAAAACATATTTTCAGTTGTTATTAACATTGATAGTAAAATTACCACAATTTTGGATGAACAGGCCACCTATTCTTCCTTCAGATATCGTTTTCTTTACATTCACTATATTACCAGTTCGATTCGCCTCATAATTAGTTCGCAGATTTGTCAAAACTTTTTCACAAATACTGGTTTTACTTCTCATTGAATCCTCAATGTACCCTACTGCTATAATTGAGGATTTCCACCCACTATGTCTTTTCAACAGTGTTATGTCACCTCCTGAATTTACAAGTGAAGTGGCAGAACTTCTACGGAGGCAGTGTCGCGTATATTCTTCAGCATTCGGCAACTTTAAATATAAATATTTCTTGAGGTGTTTTACCAAATTAATGGATACCAACAAATTGCTTCACGGATTTACCTTTTACGTATTTAAGAAAAAATATTCAAGTCAGCAGGCCGAAGAGCTATATATTTTCTAACAACATCCAAATATTCCATTATTACGAAAGACCTCGAATTCTTCGTGTTCAATAAGGATACCAATGTTTATTATTCAATCTTCAAAATTTTCTAATTTTAAATTCAATAGTTCGTCGCAGCGACATGCACCCGCAATTCCAAAAATCAATACAACCTAAGAGAATGGAATATAAGCATTTTCACTTTATCGTAAAAATATCTCATTCAAAACTTTCTTTTTCTAATGAATCATCTGGAGCATCCAGTATGAAGTTTGTAATATCTTGTTTTTCGAAAACTCGGTACTTCTCTGCTTCGTAGCCTTCGGATGCCAGTTTTAAATATGCCGGCAACATCAAATATCTTCCTATATCTACGCCATTTTCAACATTCATAGTTGCCTTCAACATTTAATATACAGACCAGAGTCTTGAACTCTTCATTGTTTTAGATAATCCAGCAAAATAAACAAGTAATACTTTCTCCGAAAAAGTCTCCGCATTTTTCTCCATGCAATAATCCATAAATCGTTTATAATTTCCTTCATATTTCATCCGAGATTTCTCCAGCAACAAATTCAACTGAATATTTTCTGCCACCTCCCTTATTTCTGGAGGAGTAAGTACTTCTGAGTCGCTATCACTGTCCATTATATAAATATACCAATATTTTTCCACAAAACTGTCAGAAATATCATAAGTTGTCAAACTATAATTATTATGGACATATACGTTTCCATAGCAACCAACCATTCCAACAATTGCAAATTCTATCAAATTTTGTTTTAATTTATCACAACAGAAAAAATAAAAAGATTGTGGGAATAATAACAATTTGCAAATACAATATCCTACATATATCATCATAAACAATCGGAGAAAAAATTATATGTTCAACTCGGCAGCAAAGTAGATTGACTGTCTAGCTGAATTCCTAGCCTCGCTACGCTCGGCTATAAGCCGCGGCAAGTCAATCTACTACTTTACTGACTAGTAAAACAAATAACATTATTTTAACATTTCTCTAATTCATGAAGATACACTTTATACAGTTATAATTTTTCTAAATGATATTAAGATTGGAACCCAAGTACTGTCTATATCCTTATGTGTATGTATTTGAATCCTTTTCCAAAATGATTCGATTTGTAGGAATCCTTTTAAAAATTTTCGGAGAAATGATTACCAAAGAAATAGATCAAAGTTATTCGATATTTGGAAATAATTTCTGAGATTTGTGGGTAACCCGGGATGACACCTGAATTAATGAGCTTGTTGAAGCATTATAATGATATTTTTGATGTACCTAAGGATTGTTAAGGGTAAGCTTCGAAGCACCATATTATAGTTTTTGTATTATTTATTCCATTATCATATTCAAATCATTAAATAATAATGGGACTCATATCAGCTTGAAATTATTATCATGCGAAAAGTACTTAGATTAATTTTGGGAAAATTTCACTCAACAAGAGGCTGTGCAATTACTGAAATTTTCGGAAAATATCCATGTTCAAAGCGTCATATTTTTAATTGGAAAAGTTTTTGATGAAATCTAATTTTTCACCAAAATCTCCTATTTTGACAATTATCATTTTCTTTGTGAAGTTTTATCAATCCGCTTGATCCCGTACACTATTTTCCAGTTATTAGAATACCTTGGGAATACCACCGCCAAATAGAATAACGAATAAATGATAACGAAGATATATTGTTCAAAATTTTATTGTAAAAAACATTTTACAAGTAACATGAATTAATAAGCAAATCTATGTACAAACAGTATCATATGAACTGGCACTAGTCTCTCAGTGCTCTAGCAACATAAAGAGGCATTTCAATACTATGAAATGCATATACTTCATATTATATCTTTTTGAATGATGAAAAAAATTGGTAATGAGTAAACTCTAGAAATCAAAATAAACACAACAATATATTATACATTATATGTTGAAAGTGGTCTTTCGTTATTCAAGGTGTCACAAGTTAAGGAGCCAAGAATTTTTTCTCATAAGGCATTTTTTGCAGAGATAAAAATGAGAAAATATCGCTAGCAAAGTTGAGTTCAGTCCGGACCCAAACACCCTGTATATTAAAAAATTTAGCTACTATGAAATCCTGAAATTTTTGTGGGAATCATTTTTCTCAGTCTCTCCAGATATTGGTTATCACATTGAATTTGGGACACCCGTTATATTGGAACAATTTTGATCCGATATAACGAAAATATTGGCAAAATATTGATATCGCCATATCGGCTAGAAATAAATAATAGTTTAAAAAAACTAAAAAACACGCTTCTATAGAAAACCAAACCAAAAAATAGAAAATATGAAAAAAAATTATCTTATTAAAAAAAAAGAGTGTGGTGTATGGTATCAATTACCTGTGATCTGAGACATCTCTTACTTTACTGCCCTAGGTGTGTAATGTACTATATAATTATTGATACCAGGCACCCCACGCTTTTTTAAACATAAAATATATTTTTTTTTATTTTCTGTTCTTCAGTTTGGTTTTCTATAAAAGCGTGTTTTTTAGTTTTTTTTAACTATTATTTAATTTCAACTTTTTAGTCCTTATTGCTATATAAGCGTGTTTTTCAGTTTGGTTTTCTATAAAAGCGTGTTTTTCAGTTTTTTTAAACTATTATTTATTCCTAACATTTTTGTCCTTATTGCTATATAAGCGTGTTTTTTTCATAATCATCATCATTTTTTTCACAATCATAATCTCCGACCACGAAAACCATCAGATACCAATTATGAAGCGAATCGGACCATAACAAAACTCGTCCACCATTATGGAGCCGCCATTTCATATTTTCCAATTTTGCCAAAAAAAAAACTCCGACTACGAAAACCCTCAGATACCAATTCTGGAGCGAATCGGACCATAATCACAGAACTCGTCCACCATTTTGGAGCCGCCATCCGAATTTTCCAATTTTGACAAAAGAATCATAATCTCCGACCACAAAAAACCTCAGATACCAATTTTTAAGCAAATCGGACCATAATCACATATTCGTACGCCATTTTGAAGCCGCCATCTTGAATTTTTTTCAATTTTGATAAAAGAATAATAATTTTCGACCACAAAAACCCTCAGATAGCAATTTCAAAGCGAATCGGTCCATATTCACAAAACTCGTCCGCAATTTTGGAGGCGCCATTTTGTTTTTTTCTCACGCAAATTTCCTAATGCATTGTCACCGAAATTATGTACACCTGCCAAATTTCAAATCATCCGGACGTCTGGAAGTGGGTCAAAATCACGCCTAAAGGAGTCGGTTACAAACAAACAAACAAACATACAAGTGAAGCTAATATAAATCGTGTAAAAAGGAAACAATCAAGGATATTGGTACAATATTACTCAAGATATATTGGTGGAAAATTAAACACAATTTTGGTATGATAAAATAGTTATTTTTCTACAACTGTCAAAAAGTGCACTTTTTGTGTTGTTTGCGTGCCTAAAATTGAGCCAGCAGATATGCGAAAGTGGTTTCATATTTGGAAATGAAATCCGTTGGCCATAAGCCTTCAATGTCCCCAACTAGTACAAGAGATGAGATTTATGAGTTCGTGCTAGAATCTTGTGATGAAATACAACTGTCAAAAAATTGCACTTCTTTGTGGAGTTTGTGTGCCTGAAATTGAGCCAGATATACGAAATTGGTTCCATATTTCGAAATAAAATCTGTTGGCTTTAAGCATTGAATGTCCCCAACTTTTACAAGATACGAGATTTATGAGTTCTCAAAATTGAGCCAGCAGTTATGCGACATCGTTTTCATATTTGAAAATAAAATCCGTTTGCTATAAGCCTAAAATGTCCCCAACTTTTACAAGAGATGGGATTTGTAAGTCCTTGCTTGAAGCTCATGATGAGATACAACTGTCAAAAAAGTGTATTTGCGTAGTTGCGTGCCTAAAACTAAGCCAGCAGATATGCGAAATTGGTTTCATATTTGAAAATAAAATTTGTTGGCTATAAGCCTGAAATGCCCCCAACTTTTACAAGAGATGAGATTTATAAGTTCTTGCTTGAAGCTTGTGATGAGATTCAACTGTCAAAGAGTGCACTTTTTTGTGTAGTTTGCGGGCCTAAAATTAAGCCAGCAGATGTGCGAAATTGGTTTCAACTTTGAAAATGAAATATGTTGGCTATAAGCCCAAAATGCCCCCAATTTTTAGAAGAGATCAGATTCATAAGTTCTTGTTCGAAGCTTGTGATGAGATTCAACAGTCGAAAAAGTGCACTTTTTTTTGTAGTTTGCGTGCCTAGAATTGAGCCAGCAGATATACAAATTGGTTTCATATTTGAAAATAAAATTGTTCTAAGCATAATGAACCAACTCGTAAAAAGGAGTTATGAAATCTCAAAATCAAGCCAGCAGATATGCAAAATTGGTTTCATATTCAGAAATAAAATCTGTTGGCTATAATCCTGAAATGCCCCCAACTTTTACAAGAGATGAGATCTATAAGTTTTTGCTTGAAGCTTGTGATGAGATTCAACCATATAAAAGAGCACTTTCTTGTGTTGTTTGCGTGTCTGGAATAGAATCCGTTGGGTATGAGCCTGAATTGTCCTCAACTTTCACGAGATCTGAGATTTATAAGTTCTTGCTTGGAGCTTATGATGAGATACAACTGTCAAAAGAGTGATTTTTCTGTGTAGTTTGCATGCCTAGAATTAATCCAGCAGATATACGACATTGGTTTCATATTTGAAAATAGAATATGTTGGCTATGAGCCCAAAATGTCCCCAACTCTTACAATAGATGGGATTTATAAGTTTTTGCTTGAAGCTTGTGATGGGATTCAACTATCAAAAAAGTGCACTTTTTTGTTTTGCGTGTCTGAAATTGAATCCGTTGGTATGACCTGAATTGTCCTCAACTTTCACAAGATATGAGATTCATAAGTTCCTGCTTGGAGCTTATGATGAGATACAACTGTCAAAGAAGTGCATTTTTTCGTGTAGTTTGCATGCCTTGAATTAATCCAGCAGATATACAACAATGGTTTCATATTTGAAAATGAAGTATGTTGGCTATTAGCCTAAAATGTCCCCAACTTTCACAATAGATGAGATTTTTTAAGCTTATGACAAAATACAATTGTCAAAAGTGCATTTTTCGTGTAGTTTGCGTGCCTGAAATTAAGCCAGCAGATATGCAAAATTGGTTTCATATTTGGAAATAAAATCTGTTGGCTATAAGCCTGGATGTCCCCAACTTTTACAAGAGATGAGATCCATAAGATACAACTGTCAAAAAAGTGTACTTCTCTTTGTAGTTTGCGTGCCTCAAATTAGACCAGCAGATGAACGAAATTGGTTTCATGTTTGAAAATAAAATCCGTTGGTTATAAAAGCCTAAAATGTCCTCAACTTTGATAAGAGATGAGATCTATAAGTTCTTGTTCTAAGCTTGTGATGAGATACAACTGTCAAAAAAGTGCACTTTTCTGTGTAGTTTGCGTATCTTGAATTGAGCCAAGGTATATGCGTAATTTGTTTCATATTCGAAAATGAAATCTGTTGGCTATAAGCCCAAAATGCCCTCAACTTTTACAAGAGGTGAGATTTATAAGTTCTTGCTTGAAGCTTGTGATGAGATACAACTGTCAAAAAAGTGCACTTTTTTGTAAAGTTTGCGTTTCTTGAATTGAGCCAAGGTATATGCGTAATTTGTTTCATATTCGAAAATGAAATCTGTTGGCTATAAGCCTAAAATGCCCCAACTCTTACAAGAGACGAGATTTATAAGTTCTTACTTGAAGCTTTTGATGAGATTCAACTGTCAAAAAAGTGCACTTCCTTGTGTTGTTAGCGTGCCCAAAATTGAGTCAGCGGACATGCGAAATTGGTTTCATATTTGGAAATCAAATCTGTTGGCTATAAGCCTAAAATGTCCCCAACTTTTACAAGAGGTGAGATTTATAAGTTCTTGCTTGAAGCTTGTGATGAGATAAAACTGTCAAAAAAATACACTTTTTTGTGAAGTTTGCGTGTCTGAAATTGAGCCAACAGATAGGCGAAATTGGTTTCATATTCGAAAATGAAATATGTTGGCTATTAGCCTAAAATGTCCCCAACTTTTACAAGAGATGAGATTCATAAGTTTTCGTTCGAAGCTTGGGATGTGATACAACTCTGAATGAAGGAATTGCACATTTTTGTGTGGTTTGCGTGCCTGAAACTGAGCCAGCAGATATGCGCAATTGGTTCCATATTTAAAAATAAAATATGTTGGCTATAAGCCCTAATTTCCCCCATCTTTTACAAGAGATGAGATTTATAAGTTCTTGCTTGAAGCTTGCGATGAGATTCAACTGTCAAAAAAGTGCATTTTTCTGTGTAGTATGCGTGCCTCAAATTAGGCCAGCAGATATGCGAAATTGGTTTCATATTTGAAAAAAAAATTTGTTGGCTGAGCCAAAAATGTCCCTAACTTTCACAAGAGATGAGATTCATTAGTTCTTTCTTGAAGCTTGTTATGAGATACATCTTATGCAGAAGATAAATTCTGACTGTATTATCATGTTCTTCTAACCCTAATGAAATGTTGTTCTAGGTTGCATTATTATTTGGTATCGCGGGAAACATGCCGACACGAATTGCATAAAATGAAAACTGAGCTGAGCATAGCAAAGAATCAGAAGATTTTCTGATTATCACAATTCCTGATACAGGAACACATGTTGAGCATCGTTTCAAGGTTATCAAAGAAACGCTTAGTGAGAATCTACATTTATTATTAGCTTTTCAGAAATTCCATCACTGGTTGCAAAATATCTGCATGTATCCAACCCTGGATCTTACACGGACATGCGTTTCGGGGTTCATCAGCGACACTTTTAGCCTGATTAACAAGTTAAAAAAACCGGTTAATTCTTGTTCCCAGTCCTAAAATTATGTGCGATAGCTCATTCGATTCGAATGACGTCTAGAAAAATGTATTTCGAGCATTCATTAGCACATAAAAAATTGCAATTGTTATTTACAAAATAAGAGAAAAAAAAATATATTCAGTTTTTCGTTAATACCTCAAAAACTGTTGATATCTAAGAAGTTTTGGAAAAATATCCTATAAGAAATGAAAATTTCCAATAAGTCCTGACTCCCGGGAAGCCTCGACTCCCGGGAATGCTATCTCCATTATTTATAATTTTTTTCAACGCCGAAAATAGTTCTCCAGGCGGCCGTTACGGCATTAGAGCAACACCGCTGGAGACAGTATATCACACAAAATAATTTTTTTATAGTATTAAATATTAATTGACGAATTTGAAAAAAAAAATTGTCATCAGAACACTTGAAAGAATAAAAGACCCGAACGAAAAAAAATTAACAAATTTTGACATATACATCGTTTGCTTCTTGGATCCCTTCTTATATACGTAATTAACAAGATCACTTGATGAAAAGTTCATTATTGTTTCATATTTTGTTTGTTATGATTCCTTTGAATGAACAAAAAATTAAATATTAAAAAGATGTTGTTAAAAAATGTTTTGTTGACAAACGTTATAGTTCAGCTGTTTTTGCATCTAACAATGGCATTAATTGAAGTAGGTACAAAAAATTTACGTCATTTGTTAACAAAATGTCTAAATAAATAGACAAGTATAATATTGAAAAAAAAAATATTTCTTATCATTTCATTGTCAAGACAAAATGATGATTAAAAAAAAATATTAAATAATTTTGTAATTGTTTAAAATAGTTTTTTTTATATTTCGTTCGTTCAAATAATCAATTAAAAAAATATTTTCCTTTATAAATCATTATCAACATTTCTCCATAGGGTAACAGAAAAAAATATTTTTTTTTATCAATAATTTCATTGTTTATTGAGAATTTGTTATTTTGTTATAAACAATTTGTGACCCTCGGTTTATTTTTTTCCTGGAAGTAGAAAAAAATATAAAAGCAGCTATATATGTATAACAATGAACTGAAAAAAATTGTCTATAATTTTTTATAACATTTTGAAATATTACACGACACCGAAATCAAAATGTCCTCTCAACAAATAGATATAACTTTAAAATTATAAGAGATACGATAATGGACATTCAGGACATTTTTGTAAGGGACAAATTGTTAACTCAATAAACAATGGAATTATTGATAAAGAGAATATTTTGTTTTCCTACAGAGAAATGCCAATTAGTTGATTATTTAAACAAACAAAACATAAAAAAAACAATTATAAACAATTTAAAAATTAATTTTATGTTTTTTTATCATCATTTTGTTTCGACAATAGAATGGTGAGATTTTTTTTTTATATTTTACTTGTTTATTTGTTTATAAAAATTCCTTAACAAATTTCGTGAATTTTTTTTCCTACGTTAATAATTGTCATTGTTAGATGCAAAACAGCTGTATAGTAATATTTGTCAACAAATTTTTTTTTTACATTTTTTCATATTTAATTTTTTGTCATTTTAAAAAATCATAACAAACGAAATATAAAACTTTAATAAACTTTTATCACGTGATCTTGTTGAGTAGCAAAGTAGCATGAAATGTATAGGTCAATTATTCTTTTATGTCGACTTTTATGAAATCGTATAACTAAGGAATGCAATGCATAAAGTACACAAAGTCGTCTCTTCAAATCGTATAACTTTTTAAAGAAATCGCTTTATTCTTCCAAGTGTTCTGATGACACCATAATTTTTGTGTTGCGCCCATGTCGTGGCCGCACGGAGACCTATTTTCAGCGTTCAATGAAAATTATAAATAATAGAGATAGAATTCCGGGAGTCGGGAATTTTTCATTGAAAATTTTCTCCTCTTTGAGGATCTCTATTCAAAAAATCTAAAATATCATTGGTTTTCGAGTTATTGGCAAAAAACTGACTATCTATTTTTTTTCATCTTATTTTGTTAATAAAATTGCAATTTTTATGCGCCAATAAATGCTCGAGATTCAGTTTTCTAGACGTCATTTCGAATAGAATGAGCTATCGCATATATTTTTAGGACCAGGAACAAGAATCAACCCGTTTTTCAACTTCTTGATCAGACTATAACTGAACAAACACGAAGTATGGATATCTAGTGTAGTTGCAGAAGGGTACGTTGATGAATCCATGCATACAAAACTGGAATGCGCCGCAAAAACTCTGACTGGAAATACATCATCGTCAAGTAGTAGAAACCCAATGTGTGAAAATACCATAACAGTAAATGAAACAATTCATTAAATACTCCTGATTCATCAGCAAACACAGTTGATGATTCTACTGGTTCAAGAATTTTAATACTTAGGCCATAATGCAATCAATTGTACTTTCAATATCACTTTTGCAAAATAAACCCTGTGAAAAGTTGAGTAGATTATGAACAGTATACAAATTGGTTTTTTTTTGACAGTTGAAGAATAGTTATTTGTGTGTAGGAATAGTTGGGAAAATCTTTTTAATTCAAGTTGATGATATAAAAATAAAATATTTTAAAAAACAAAGAACTCGCTTGAAGCACTCAAAATCAAAAATTAATTTTAATATTCAACGATTATGCCATAGAGCTTGGGTGTTTTTGGTTACGTATCTTCGATAAACATAATAATTTTAAATGATTTCGTATGAGTTGAGCCAATATGTCACCATTATTATTATTGAAATATTTTTGTTCCAATATAATTGATCTTGGTCCAATGTAGAATCGGGATTCAGACAATTCGATGTGCCATATGGGCTCCGTATACGAAAACGATTTCACTGACAAATATTGAAAACTGTGAGAATTATATTTTTCATTTGGCTCCATCACCCTGTATCTTGGAAAAACCACTGGATTTTCCGGTTTCATTTTGGCACCATAGTTATGAGATACCCTGTATAAGGAATGTTTCGCTGTGCGTAATTACGAATCATTTTGTACACCTGGCATTCTAATGGTTTTCCGAGATTATATATTAATTACCTGATAATCCTTCAGTAGTCTAATTTCATTGCAAATCCCGTTTAATGATGGCGAAACCCTGAACCTTTCCAGGTAGATAATTAATTAATTATAGCCGAAAATTCCCTGCTGAACTTGTTTTCGATGAAATGTAAGAATAAGAAAAACGAATATTTTAACTCTCTTCAGAGTTGAAATGTCAGACAAATAATAATAACAAATATTCAGCGGGTACCTATCAATTCGTTTCATAGTAAGTCGGATTTATTAACACATCTATAATCCGATCAATAGAGATATTGACCTAACAAAAATATCAAAAGTGCTGAAATTCTGAATTCAGAAATTCGAAAGATTTGAGTATCCATTACGAAATTCTTTACCATTACCACGGCGCTAAAAATAAAAAAAAATATAACAGAGAAGCTTTTATACAAATGCACCAAAAAGAAAATAATAATTTGTTTGACCTAGGTTATTCAAAATCTTGCTACATAAGAATACCTATTTTATATTCTTGGCAAACTTTTGAATCAGAGACGTTGGTGAAGATGTGCAAAAATTGTGTGATGAGGTATCACGCGCTCAGGATACATCTCTGCATAGAGCCGTCTTGTCTAGCTTCCAAAGAATTTCCATTGGCACGACCATACATAAAATGCATATCGGCCATTTTAGCGTTAGATTAATTATTCATATTGATGATTCAAATGACACAATTGGACTTTCAACATAGAAATCAAAGCAATTCGACAGCCACCCATTGGATTTTTTCGATTTTAAAATACTACGATTGAAGTCACAAGTTGTGCAAACAAAACGTGACAGCCACCTACTAGATTATTTTGATTCTTTTTTGGGTTCTTACGGACACAACAGATTGAAAAAGATTTGCAATTAATCGTTCTTTTCAACACATATTTTTAAATTGAGAAATTTTGTTTCGTTAAAAAAGTTTGGTAAAAAATGGAATATGGGTTGCTGTTTCACCCCTTTAAAAAATTAAAATAAAATTAAAAAAATATTCATAGGTTTTATTGGTAGAACATGCCCTCAAAATGCCATTTTCTCAACTCTTCAGCAATTTCAAGAAAAAAAACAATTCTTTTTCTCATTTTTTGGAAGCGTGTAACTTTTCAAGAAAAGACCCCTTTAATTTTCGACAAAGAATCACCACCTAAAAACTTTCGCACTTATTTGGTAACCATATGGAAAACTTATTTAATAAGGGTTTTTCGACAAAAAGTTATTCTAGGTAAAAGTTTGTGAATCCCCTTAAACTGAACATGCACCAACAAAATATAGTAAAAACACACGTAATATACGAGGATTCTCGGGAAATGTTATTTAGAAAAGTTGTAAAGCATTAAAAAATATATCTTAATTTGGAGTCATGGCCATCTGACTGTTTTTTATTTCATTACCTTTTTTGTAAATAGGGACTACGAAAAAAAAATGCTAAAACGATAAATAGACAACATCCTGTATACGACGGATCAAGAATACATGTTCGACAGGACCAGATGAAATTCCTACTTTTTTATTAAAAAAAGTGTTGAAATCAATAATAACAGCTCTCATTTTTACACGCTTTTATATTAGCTTCACACTTGTATGTTTGTAACCGTATGTTTGTAACCGACTCCTTTGGGAGCGATTTGGACCCACTTCCAGATGTACGAATGATTTGAAATTTGGAAAGTGTACATAATTCCGGTGACAATGCATTAAGAAATTTTTGTTTGAGAAAAAAACAAAATGGTGGCTCCAATATGGCGTACGAGTTTGTGATTATGGTCCGATTCGCTTCAAAATTGGTATCTGAGGGTTTAAGTGGGCAGAGATCATGATTCTTTTGTCAAAACTGGAAAATTCAGAACGGCGGATCCAAAATGGTAGACGAGTTTTGTAATTATGGTCCGATTCTATTCAAAATTGGTATATGGGGGTTTTTGGGGTCCAATATTATGATTCTTCTGTAAAAATTGGAAAATTCCAGATGGCGGCTCCAAAATGGCGGACGAGTTTTGTGATTATGGACCAATTCTATTCAAAATTTGTATGTGGGTGTTTTTGGGGTCGGAGATTATGATTATTTTTTCAAAATTGAAGGATTCAGGATGGCGGCTCCAAAATGGCGGACAAGTTTCGTGATTATGGTCCGATTTCATTCAAAATTGGAGAAAATAGTTGAAAAAATTAAATAATGATAATAATAGTTTGAAAAACTTAAAAACACGCTTTAATAGAAAACAAAACTAAATAGTTGAGGATAAATAGTAGTTTAAAAACTAAAGAACACGCTTCAAAAGAAAACTAAACTGAAAAGTATCACACGCTTTATATTAGCTTCACTTGTATGTTTGTAACCGTATGTTTGTAACCGACTCCTTTGGGCGCGATTTTGACCCACTTCCAGACGTACGAATCATTTGAAATTTGAAAGGTGTACATAATTCCGGTGACAATGTATTGAAAAACTTTTGTTCGAGAAAAAAAACACAATGGCGGCTCCAATATTTTTTGAAAAATGAAAAAAAAATGCGGATCCACAATGGAAGAGTTTTTGTGATTATCATCCGATTCTATCCAAAATTGGTAAGTGGTGGTTTTTGGGGTCCAGTATTATGATTTTTTTGTGAAAATTGAAAAATTCTAGTTGGAGGCTCCAAAATGGGTGACCAGTTTTGTGATTATGGTCCAATTCTATTCAAAATTGGTATGTGGAGGTTTTTGAGGTCGGAGATTATGATTATTCTGTCAAAATTGGAGGATTCAAGATTGCGGCTCCAAAATGGCGAACGAGTTTTGTGATTACGGTCCGATTCTATTCAAAATTAGAGAATAATAGTCAAAAAAATTAATTAATAATAATAATAATTTGAAAAACTGAGAAACACGCTATAATAGAAAACAAAAATAAAAAGTTCAAAATAAATGATGGTTCGAAAACTAAAGAATATACTTCAATAGAAAACTAAACTAAAACGTCTAAGATAATTTCGAATGAGTTTGAAATAGGAATACGGTGATTAACAACAAATTTATTTCATCGTGAAAAAGCTTGGGGTGCTTTTTGAGATATTTTCATAATGATTCTTTCTATTTTTACCGATATCTGTCCATGAAATATGAACAACAATTGACATCAAGCACCTCACGCTTTTTTACGATGAAATGAATTTGTTGTTGATCACTGTATTCTTATTTCAAACTCATTTAAAATTATTCTCCACTTTTTAGTTTAGTTCTATATTGAAGCGTGTTCTTTAGTTTTCAAACTATTATTTATTATGGTGAATTTGTCATTTACAAATGGCGCTTTTCCAAAAGGTCTAAAAAGCGGAAAAATTACTCCCGTTTACAAATAAAATAATCGGAATAATTAAGAAAATTACAGACCAGTAATGACACCTTTCAGGTTTTAAAAGTATTCGAATACTCTTTTCTAGATCGTCTCATAACCTTCAGTAAAAAAATTTAAATTATAACCGAAAACCAATCTGGTTTTCGAAAATCAAGGTCGACGATAACGGCTTTGGTTTCCTTTCATAGTACTGTAACGAACCTAGGCCGGACCTGTCGCCTCACATGTTGCCATCGACAGCGATGAGATCATCCCCGGAGATATTCGAGAACCATCCAGTCGCTTTTCCGCGGAGAGCAACGGTCGATATTGGAAACGATTGGAACATGCTGGATCGCCAACTGCTGGAATTCGAAACATCGAGAATGCTGTATCGGAGATAAATAGGCGACCCTCAAGTGGAGTCAGACAGTCTGAACGAGCCCATACCATCGAGCTACACAGTGGCGTAGTAATATAAATTAAGTTGTAGATTAAGTGTTAAATAAATTAGTTAAACCAAGTTAAGTTTATTTACGTTACAATTGGTGTCGGAAGTGAGATTTTGAAAATAAACAAGTGATCGTGGAGTGGATAGTCAGAAAAATAAATTGATAGACCTTTTTGTACGCCCAAAATAGACAGTGGCCCGGTTTTCGCGAAGTGGACAATTGTGCGTGGGAATATAAACTGATACACTGTTCGCGTGAAACAGAAAATAGACAGTGGCCCGGTTTTCGCGAAGTGGACAATTGTGCGTGGGAATATAAACTGATACACTCTTCGCGTGAAACAGACAATAGACTGGTGGCCCGTGAAAAAAAATTCGCGAAGTGAATTTTTACAAACTGATAAACTTTTCGTGTAAAACTGACTGATACCTCGTCAAAGACAAAATGTGTTTCAAGAAAAGTGCGCCTTGCGATTGAAGGTAGCGGAATTGAAACAGGAATTGGGGGAAGGGAACTGGAACAACAGGTAAAAGCAAGTACTCCAGGAAAGACTTGCAGAAGGACTTATACAAGAAGGTGAGGACCCCGAAACATTTTTATTCGAAGTTCCCGGAGGTGATTTAAGTTTGGTAATGAATAAACTCAAGAAACTACTAATTCCGTGAAAGAAGAACTGCAACAAAAGTTCTAGAAATCTGGAAGGAAGCTTCAAAGAAATTCTAGAAATCTGGAAGAAAGCTTGAAGAAAACTCTAGAAATCTGGAAGAGAAGCTTCAAGAAAATTCTTTAAATCTGGAAGAAGCTTTCTAGAAATCTGGAAGAAGCTTCAAGAAAATTCAAGAAGCCTGGAAGAAACTCTAGAAATCTGGAAGAGAAGCTTCTAGAAAATTCAAGAGCCTGGAAGAAGTTCCTGGAAAACACAGAAGGCCTAAAAAAAGAATTGTGTGGTGTGGCTAATTTTCTAGAAGAAAGAATGGGAACCGTTGAGGACAGAGATAGATAAAATTAGGGAGCAAATGAACACGGAGGTAGATAAAATGAAGGAAACGATCAGTAAGCTGGAAAAAAACAATTAATAGTGCGCCCTCCACAGAGATGGTTAATGAAAATGCAATGCTGGACTTGAGTTTGAACGGATAAAAGTTCAAGAGGGAATAAAAGATGTCAAGGTCATTTCAGAAATAGGAAGCTTTCCATGAAGCCGCCTCAGTTCGACGGAAAAACTCCATGGGCAAATTACCGCCGGCAGTTTGAAGCAGCAGCCCAAAGCAAACGGATGGAATGCAGGGGAAAGAGCTGTAGCATGACACTTGCATTACGTGGAGAAGCGACAAATATTCTACAAACTCTCTTCGCCCAAGAACAGGAGGACTATGATCAGCTGATTAAACATCTAGAATTACGATATGGCCACGCCCATTTGGAACACGTATACCACTCCCAGCTGAAAAATCGCTGCCAAAAATCGGCGAATCCTTACAGAATTCGAACTGACATTGCACGCTTGGTTCGTCTCGCATATCCAGCCACACCAGAAAATGTAATGGAGCGACTAGCGGTTCAAGCATTCTTGGATGGACTCCGTGACCAAGAAACCAGACAAGCGTTGATATTAGCTCGTCAACACATCTCGTAGAGCACTGGCACGAGCTTTGGTTGAGGCAGCAAAACAATGCTGCAAGAGCCAAAGTAAAGTTCAAACGATTGAGGAAGACTCACAGGAGCCTGCTAACTTGGAAGCTGCCATAAGAAAAGTGATGAAGGAAGTGTTGCCTGAAAAGACATATTAGATGCCGGGATTGTCGCAAAATGGACATGTGCGTAGCAAATGTCCAACATTCATCGACTCCGATGCAGGGAAAACTAAGAAAGGTCGATGAGAAGGGGCAATCGTCGGCATGTGTCGCAAGCCCCGGTTAACAACGCATATGTCGCTATGCTTCAACGACAGAACAAGGGTGTCTTCGTAGACGTCTCATCAATAACAAGCCTTGCACCATGCTGCTAGATACAGGTGCGACTAGGACAATTCTCGGCCTTCCTTTGCCAGAACACCGGAACGGATTGAACCGACAACTTGGAAGCTACGCACAGCAACAGGGGAGCCAGCTACTGTATATGGCGACTCGATTGAAATAATTTTGGGCAACACTAAAGTGAAACATCAGGCACTGTAGCGGACATCGAAGACGATGCAATCATCGGAATGGACATCATGAATTCCAGAGGGTTTGAATTGGATTTCAAAGACGGCGTCCTACGTGTCAACGGAGAGCTGGTACTTCATGGGAGAAGTGAAGAGATTGATCCGTTGCTGTTGGCTGAAGATGTAAGGCATACCTGAGAGGGCTGAAACCATTCTGGAGGCTCGCCTGGACGGGAGTGCGAGCAGTGGGGAGACGTGGTGATGTTCGAGCCCAAACTTCATGATGAGAAAATTGGACGAGGGATTGCACTAGGGAAGACCTTGTTGCGTGCTGACAAATTTGTGCCGGTAAGGGTCATGAATGTCAATTATTTCCCAGTGACCTTGAAGAAAGGAACAATTTTGGGGCACTGCTCGTCAGTTTCATCCGTGATCCGGGGCGTACGAGGTACGATTAGCCAACCCAAAAACTTGCCCACGAACTAGAAATTGGTTGCCATCTCTTCCAAAGACATAAAACCAGCTCAACAGCCCAAACTAAGAGATTTAAGTCAAAAAAGTACCAAGACATCTTCGATACCGGACAAGGAAAGGGGGTCGAACTTAATGTGGTCCAGCACAAGATTGATACTGGGGGTGCCCGACCGATCCGGCAATCAGCAAAGAAGACTTCCTCTTGCCAAGAAGGCAGAGGCTGACAAAATAGTCAGCGATATGGGAAAAGAAGGGTTATCGAACCGTCTGACAGTCCCTGGTCCTCTCCAGTCGTACTGGTGAAGAAAAAGGATGGATCGACACGCTTTTGTGTAGACTATCGCCAACTTAATAATGTCACGAAGAAGGACAGTTACCCTCTCGAGAATAGATGACACCTAGACACGTTGGCTGGTTCCACGATTTTCTCGACCCTTGATCTGAAGAGTGGATACTGGCAAGTAGAACTCGCTCAGGAAGATCGAGAAAAGACTGCTTTACCATCGGCTCAGGATTGTGCAGTTCACCGTTATGCCATTCGGGCTCTGTAATGCTCCCGCCACATTCAAAAGATTGATGGAAACAGTACTGAAGGGACTCTCATGGAACACGTGTCTAGTGTATCTCGACGACATAATTGTGGTCGGCAGATCGTTCGAGACCACGTGAAAACTTGGAGGAAGTATTCCTGCGATTGAGGAACCCCGGATTGAAGCTGAGCCCTAAGAAATGCCACCTGTTCCAAAAGAAGTACGATACCTTGGCCACGTTGTCTCTGGGGAAGGAGTAGCAGTGGATGACCAGAAGATCAAAGCTGTTAAGGATTGGCCCATCCCAAAAGACATTCACCAACTTCGAAGTTTCCTTGGTTTGTGCACATACTATCGCCGATATGTGCTGGGGTTTGCCAACATCCTCAAACCACTGACCAGGCTCACGGAAGGTCAAACAAAGTTCCAGTGGTCCGAAGAATTCCAAGACTCGTTCAGGAAGCTGGGATGAGCTTTGATTAACGCACCTGTTCCGAGCTATCCCTTTACCCAACGGGAAGTTCATTTTGGATACGGACGCCAGCAACGTGGGCTTGGAGCTGTCCTATCTCAGATCCAGGAGGGGCAGGAGAAGGTCATTGGTTATTTCAGCAAGACGCTCAGCAAACCAGGCGCAATTACTGTGTCACCAGGCGAGGCTGTTAGCTGTTGTAAAGGAGTGGAGCACTTCTACAAGTACGTGTATGGAAGAAGATTCCTGTTGAGAACTGACCATGCAGCTCTCAAATGGCTCTTACAGTTCAAAAAATCCTGAGGGTCAAGTAGCACGTTGGATCGAGAGACTCCAAGAATTCGATTTCGAGATCGAACATCGAGCCGGAACTAGCCATAAGAATGCAGATGCCTTGTCGCGAAGACCATGTCAGATGATTGCTCACATTGCCGACGAGCAGAAGAGAAAGAAGCAACACTTTGTAGAACCGCGGCAATGGATGACAACTGGAATGACAGCAAGATCCAGAAAGACCAAGAGAGAGACCCCGACCTTGGCTTAGTCGTCAGCTGGAAGAAGGGCAATCGAAGACCATCATGGCAGGAAGTCGCAGGTTACTCGCCGGCTGTTAAGTCCTATTGGGCACAATGGAACTCTCTTATTCTGGACAATGGGATCCTGAAACGTGTGTTGGAGGCCGATATTGGTGGGAAGACAGACGCCAAATAATTGTTCCCAGGAACAGAAGAGAGGAAGTGCTGCGGGAAATCCATGATGGAGTCGCCGGAGGACATCTGGGAGTGACGAAGACCCTGCAGAAAGTGAGGCAACGGTTTTACTGGGCCAATTGTCAAGCTGACGTCCAGGACTGGTGCAGGAAGTGCGCTGTATGGCTGCTAGCAATGGACCTCGAATACGCCCCAAGGCCCCGATGCGTCAGTACAACGTAGGCAGCCCGTTCGAGAGAATCGCCATTGACATCGCCGGCCCGTTTCCCGTATCCGACCACGGAATAAATACATCCTTGTGGCAATGGACTACTTCAGTAAGTGGGCGGAAGCCTATGCCCCTGCCAACCAGGAAGCCATCACCGTCGCCGACGTCTTGGTGAAAGAATGGATATGTCGATTCGGTATTCCAATGGAGCTGCACTCGGATCAAGGCAGAAATTTCGAATCAACCTTTTCCAAGAAATATGTCTACTGCTGAACATCCGCAAGACAAGAACCACGGCCCTACATCCGCAGTCCGATGGAATGGTGGAACGGATGAACAGGACGATCAACCGCCACTTGTCCAAGGTTGTCTCTGACCATCAAAGAGACTGGGACCAGTATCTTCATTTGTTCCTGATGGCCTATCGATCCGCAGTACACGAGTCAACCGGTCAAACTCCTGCTAGTATTATAATGGGCCGAGAACTGCGACGCCTTGTGACCTGAAGTTTGGGATACCGCCAGGACAAGACACTGCGGGAGAGGACTACGTCAGCAAACTTCGGCAGAGAATGGACGACATCCACGAACGAGTCCGGTTGAACATCCAGAGTGCCAGCGATAAAATGAAGAAGACCTATGACATCAAGGCCGACGCTGGAGGATTTAAGGTTGATGACCTGGTTTGGCTGTACAACCCCAAACGTCGTCGTGGACTATCACCAAAGTTGCGGAACTCGTGAGAAGGCCCGTATAAAATTGTGAAAAGGATAAACGACCTTGTGTACCGAATCCATAAGCACCCGAGGAAACCAAGGGTCGTCCATTTCAACAGGTTGGCCCCATACGCTGGAAACCATGACCAAGTTCGCACCCTCAAGCCACCGGAGGATGATATGACGTTCGAGAAGTTTATGTCCTTGTATTCAAACGGGCAGAAAGTTCTACATGGGAATTACTAGAGAGGAGTCACGAGACCTTTTCGAGGTGCCTGCTGACTACGCACTAGCGCACTGTGTGGCAGAAGATCTTCAAATGTCCAGGGGCATCGCCGTAGTGTTCTCCAAGAAATTTGGTCAACTCCAAACACTGCGGAAGCAGAATCCAGAAGTTGGTGGGGTGCTACAGTTGAAGAAAGGCCAGAGAAACATCTACTACCTAGTTACCAAGAGGCATTCCCAAGATAAACCGTCCTATGAAGATGTCTGGAAGAGTCTCACCAAACTAAGAGATACTATGGTGGACCAGAATCTGGTGGATCTAGCAATTCCAAAATTGTCCTGTGGTATTGATGGGTTGGACTGGAGAGTCATAAGAAGTATGCTGGAGGCGATATTCAGATCCAGCGGCGTCAAGATTTTGGTTTGCTGTAACCCTCTTCCACGACCGATCATGAAGACCGTGAGTGTTACTTCCATCGAACTTCACGGTGCAGATATGAGAGTCATGCAGATATCGTCACACTCAAGGATGAAATTTCGGGACGAAATGTCTTTAAGAAGGGGGCAATGTAACGAACCTAGGCCGGACCTGTCGCCTCACATGTTGCCATCGACAGCGATGAGATCATCCCCGGAGATATTCGAGAACCATCCAGTCGCTTTTCCGCGGAGAGCAACGGTCGATATTGGAAACGATTGGAACATGCTGGATCGCCAACTGCCGGAATTCGAAACATCGAGAATGCTGTATCGGAGATAAATAGGCGACCCTCAAGTGGAGTCAGACAGTCTGAACGAGCCCATACCATCGAGCTACACAGTGGCGTAGTAATATAAATTAAGTTGTAGATTAAGTGTTAAATAAATTAGTTAAACCAAGTTAAGTTTATTTACGTTACAGTACAGTAGTGAAACATATTGAAGAAGGAGAAAGTCCTGCTACAGTATTTTGTGACTTGAGCAGGGCTTTCGATTGTGTAAATCATGCAAAGCTATTAGCGAAACTGGAAGTATTTGGTGGTAGAGAGGTTGCAAATACGTGGATTTCATCTTTCATAGAGAATCGTACACAGCATAACCCAAAACATTGACAGCAAGTCTCAGAATTTTAACTCACAATTGAGAAGGGTGTTCCCCAAGGTTCAATATTAGGCCCTATACAATATTTATACTATATGTGACAGATAATGATGAGAATATCGATTCAGGCAAGTACACTGCATATGCAGATGATTTTCCATTGATAATATCAGAAACAGAAAAGGGAGGCACTGATATAATGAAAAAAATTACCAGCTATTTCAATGAGAATAACCTGAACTTAAATGAGGACAAGACAATTTTATATAGATTCAATTACAAACAGAATACATGTATCCACAGGCCTTCATCCAGCTCTTAGGGACAATGATTTTCTAGGGCATTATATTGATGATCACTTTGACTGGAAAGCAAAATGTGGACATATTTTTTCCAAGTTCACTCAATGAATCATTTACCAGGAACATGCGACTATTTCAACAAGGAAACAGTAAATACTCTTTATTCCGCTCATATTGACTCTCAACTCAGATACGGCATTTTATTGTGGGGTATATCAACTAGGTGGTCTGAGGTGTCTATAGCACAAAAAAAGATTGTTCGCTGCATAGCAGAAGTGTCTAGCTCTCTCATGTATGTTTTTCGAAAAACAAAAATAATCACTCTTAATGATAACGTGCACAATTATCATACAAGAAAAAATATATATATATTTTCGAACGGTCCGTTGAAGGATGAGTAATCAATCTCCAAATTGCATGGGTCCTAGATTATTCAATAATCTTCCACCTCAAATGAAAATTAGTAATAGTTTACATGTTTTCAGAAAACCATTGAAACAGTTTCTCTCAGAAAAATGTTACTACTGAGTAACCGACTATTTGAATGATTGTATGAATCTGTGAAAGAAAATATCTTTTTAAGTTAGTATGTATATTTTTTTATTTCATTGAAACTTGACAACTTTCGATACAATTTAAAAAAAAAACATTTACAGAAGATCCGTTTATGCACAATGTTGTATATTATTTTTTTATAGGAAACCATTGCTTTTACGGACACAACACAGGAGTTGAAGCAGTTTGCAATGAATCGTCCTTTTCAAAACTTTTTTTTTTCAATTGATAAATTTTGTTTCAACCCCTATTCCATTTTTGATCGGAACTTTTCAACGAAACAACATTTCTCAATTCAAAAATATCTGTTGAAGAGAACGATTCATTGCAAAATTTCTTAAACCCTGTGTTGTGTCCGTGAAAGCAATAGTTTCCTAATGAAAAAATAAAAAAATACAACATTATGCATGAACGGATCATCTGTAGATGGAATCTAAACTGACGTCAGTCTATTTCCCTAATGTGACCTGATATTGAAAAATCAGACTTTAGAAAATGCTTGCAATTTTTGGTCGCTCGCTTGTCGGACTATTTGTTCATTTATTACATTAACTTTTTGATTATACTTCAAGCTTGCACAAATTTTTCACGTTAATGCTTTTTTTCGTGCAATTTTGCTCCATCAGAATTAGACGGAGCATCGGAATCCGTTTCAATAGACTTAATAATCAACAAATAATCGTGTGTAAGGGGTTCTGCAATTCTGCGTTCATTTGTGTGATAACAATGAATGATTGTTTGATTTAGTAATGTTCAAAAATTTGACTTACAATTTTTCTAGATGAACTGCCAAATACACTATCGACTCACCATTTTGCACAACTCCACTAATAAAAGAACAATTCACTTTTCACTTCGAAGACCTGGTGTAAGTTTACCACCCTAATTGGGATGTTCTTATGCAAATGAAGTTATTACTTGCCAATGTCATCTGTGCCCAAATTGAAAGGTGATTGATGGTTTAACGAGAATTTGATAGGAATTAGGTATTCCCGAATTATTCGGATGAAATGATATTTGAATCCGATTTACGGATTTGGTTTACTTGGAGGATTTTGTGCTGGTAATTAATTTAAATCGAATTGATCTGTTTACATTTTCGTGAATATTGTTGAGACAATAGTTATTCATTATACAAGACGTTAAAAAGATGCTTTACCTGAGAGTGGAAAATGTTGATTATATCCACGAGCAGGCAAAGCCCTTTTACCGTCGTGTACATTCTATTTTATTCTTGGGCGGAAATATTCAACAAAAATTGATAAATAAGAAGCAGTTTGAATTGAATTGGAAGTCAAATATTTGAAAGATGTACTGTTAACGGTTGTTATGGATTTTTTTTATAGCAACGCGACTGATTTTGACTTTTATCTAGGGTAATATCACAAGTTCTAGGGAATTTATCATAAGTGCTAGGAGTCTTATCGCTCAAATTGTTTTGAATTTTTCGAGAAAGCATTTTGCCTGGACCTTTTACCGAGTGCGATTTGGCAAATTGCACGAATAAATTTCCAAAAGCAAAATTTAAAAAATGTTGCGATAAATCCTCTAGCACGAATGATATTTGATGAGAATATTTCCCGAATCACATTTAAAACTGAATAAAACTACCAGAATCCGTTGGCTATAAGCCCAAAATGTTCCCAACTTTCACAAGACATGAGATTTATAAGTTCTCGCTTGATGCTTGTGATAAGAACAACTTCAAAAAATTGCACTTTTTGTGTAGTTTGCGTTCCCAAAATCAAGCCAGCAGATATGCGAAATTGGTTTCATATTTGAAAATAAATCTGTTGGCTATAAGCCTGAAATGCCCCCAAATTTTACGAAAGATGAGATTTATAAGTTTTTGCTTGAAGCTTGTGATGAGATTCAACTATTGAGAAAGTGCACTTTTTGTGTTGTTTGTGTGTCTGAAATTGAGCCGGCAGATGTGATAAATTGGTTTCATATTCGAAAGCAAAATCTGTTGGCTATGAGCCAAAATTATCCCCAACTTTCACAAGAGATGAGATTTATAAGTTCTTACTTGAAGCTTGTGATGAGGTTCTTCTGTCGAGAAAGTGCACTGTTTTGTGTAGTTTCCATGCCTTAAATTGAGCCAACAGATATGCGAAGTTGGTTTCATATTTGAAAATAAAATCTGTTGGCTATGAGCCTAAAATGTCCCCAACTTTCACAAGAGGTGGGATTCATGAGTTCTTGCTTGGAAGCTTGTGATGAGATACAACTGTAAGAAAAGTGCACACTTCAATTCAGTTTGAGTGCCTAAAATTAAGCCAGCAGATATGCGAAATCGGTTTTATATTTGAAAATAAAATCGTTGGCTATAAGCCTGAAATGTCCCCAACTTTTACAAGAGATGAGATTTATGAGTTCTTGCTTGAAGCTTTTGATAAGATACAAGTGTCAAAAAAGTGCACTTATTTGTGTAGTTTGCGTGCCTGAAATTAGGCCAGCAGATATGCGAATTCGGTTTCATATTTGAAAATAAAATTCCGTTGACTTTAAGCCTGAATTGTCCTCAACTTTCACAAGAGATAAGATTTATAAGTTCTTGCTTGGAACTTGTGATGAGATACAACTGTCAAAAAAGTGCACTTTTTTGTGTAGTTTGCGTGCCCAAAATTAAGGCCAGCAGATATGAGAAATTGGTTTCATATTTGAAAATAAAATCCGTAGGCTATGAGCCTAAAATGTCTTCAACTTTCACAAGAGATGAGATTTATAAGTTCTTGCTTGAAAGCTTATGACGAGATACAACTGTCGAAAAAGTGCACTTTTTCATGTAGTTTGCGTGCCTGAAATTGGGCCAGCAGATATGCAAAATTGGTTTCATATTTGAAAATGAAGTCTGTTGGCTATAAGCCTGGAATATCCACAACTTTTACAAGGAATGAGATTATGAGTTCTTGCTTGAAGCTTGTGATAAGATACAACTGTCAAAAAGTGTTCTTTCCTGTGTAGTTTGCGTGCCTAGAATTAGGCCAGCAGATGAACGAAATTGGTTTCATATTTGAAAATAAAATCCGTTGGCTATATGCCTAAAATGTCCTCAACTTTCACAAGAGATAAGATTAATAAGTTCTTGTTCTAAGCTTGTGATGAGATACAACTGTCAGAAAAGTTCACTTTTTTGTGTAGTTTGCGTCCCTCAAATTAAGCCAAGAGATGTGCAAAATTGGTTTCATAAATGAAAATAAAATATGTCGGCCATAAGCCTATAATGTCCCTAACTTTCAGAAAAGATGGGAAGTACAAATTTTCGCTTGAAGCTTGTGATGAGATACAACTGTCAAAAAAGTGCCCTTCTTTGTGTAGTTTGTGTGCCTGGAATTAGACCAACAGATATGCGTAATTTGTTTCATATTTTGAAATAAAATATGTTGGCTATAAGCCTTAATGTCTTTACAAGAGGTGAGATTCATATGTTCTTGCTTGAAACTTGTGAAGAGATGAAACTGTCAGAAAAGTGCACTTTTTTATGATGTTTGCGTGCCTGAAATTAAGCCAGCAGATATGCAGAATTGGTTTCATATTTGAAAAATAAATATGTTGGCTATAAGCCTGAAATTCCCCAACTTTTACAAGAGATGAGATTCATAAAATTTTGTTCGAAGCTTTGGATGAGGTACAACTGTAAAAAAATTGCACTTTTCTGTGTAGTATGCGTGCCCAAAATCAAGCCAGCAGATATGCGAAATTGGTTTCATATTTGAAAATAAAATTTGTTAGCTATAAGCCAAAAATGTCCCTAACTTCCACAAGAGATGAGATTCATAAGTTCTTGCATGAAGCTTGTGATGAGATACAACTGTGAAAATAATGCACTTTTCTGTGTAAATTGCGTGCTTAAAATTAGACCAGCAGATATGCAAAATTGGTTTCATATTTGAAAATGAAATCCGTTGGCTATAAGCCTCATATGTCCTCAACTCTCACAAGAGGTGGGATTCATGAGTTCTTGCTTGAAGCTTGTTATGAGATACATCTCATACAAAAGATAAATTCTGACTGTAATATCATGTTCTTTCAACTCTAATGAAATGTTGTCCTAGGTTTCATTAATATTTGGTATCGTGGGAGCATGCCGACAAGAATTGCATGAAATGAAAACTGAACTGAGCACAGCAAAAAATCAGAAGATGTTCTGATTATCAGAATTACTGATGCAGAAACACATGTTGAGCATCGATTTACGGTTATCGGAGAAACGCTCAGTGAAAATTTAATTTTTTATATGCTTTTCAGAAATTCCATCACTGATTGCAGAATATCTGCATTTATCCAACCCTGTATCTTACACGGACCTGCGTTCCGGGGATCATCAGCGACACTTTAAGACTGATTACCAAGTTGAAAAAACGGGTTAATTCTTGTTCCCAGTCCTAAAAATATGTGCGATATCTCTTTCGATTCGATTGACGTCTAGTTGAACGTATTTCGAGCACTTATTAACACATTAAAAATTGCAATTGTTATTAACAAAATAAGAGAAAAAAAAATTATATTCAGTTTTTCGTTAATAGCCCAAAAACTGTTAATATCAAAGAACTTTTGGAAACATATCCTATAAGAGAAGGAAATTTCCAATGAGTCCTGACTCCTGGAAAGTCCTGACTCCCGGAATTCAATCTCCATTACTTATAATTCTTTTCAACGCCAAAAATAGGTCTCCAGGCGGCCGTTACGGTATATGAGCAACACCGCTGGACACAGTATATAACACAAAATATTTTTTTATAGTATTAAATATCAATAAAAAAATTGGAAAATTTTTTTGTCATCAGAACACTTGCAAGAATAAAAGACCATCGAAAAAAAATTAACAAAATTTTATTTAATCCCTGTTTTTACAAAAATCGACATGAAAGTTCAAATAATTGACATACATTTTTTACTCCTGGAGCCCTCCTCATATACGTAATTAACAAGATCACATGATAAAAAGTTCATTGAAGTTTTATATTTTGTTTGTTATAATTTCTTTAAATGAACAAAAAATGAAATATTAAAAAAATGTTGTTAAAAAATGTTTTGTTGAAAAACGTTATCATACAGCTGTTTTTGCATCTAACAATGGCATTAATTGAAGTAGGTACAAAAAATTTACGTCATTTGTTAACGAATTGTCTTAACAAATAGACAAGTATAATATTAAAAAAAAAATATTTCTTATCATTTCATTGTCAAGACAAAATGATGATTCAAAAAAAATATTAAATAATTTTGTAATTGTTTAAAATCGTTTTTTTTATATTTCGTTCGTTCAAATAATTAATTAAAAAAATGTTTTTCCTTAAAAATCATTATCAACATTTCCCATAGGGTAACAGATAAAAATATTTTTTTTTATCAATAATTTCATTGTTTATTGAGAATTTGTTAATTTGTTATAAACAATTTGTGACCCTCGGTTTATTTTTTTCCTGGAAGTAGAAAAAAATATAAAAGCAGCTATATATGTATAACAATGTACTGAAAAAAATTGTCTTTAATTTTTTATAACATTTTGAAATATTACACGACACCGAAATCAAAGTGTCCTGTCAACAAATAGATATAGGTAAATATTTAGTTACATCACTCATGCACTCCGAATATGGGAAAAACACTTTTCCTACGTGTTTTTGCCTCCTGAACACGAATCCGGAAAAAAAATGCGGCGATCTCATACTTTTTCAGAGTCATATAGGTTTTTCAACTGAAACTAACCTCAAATTCAAGCACCGTTTTCTCGCACAAAATCACTCAAAATGCCTCCTTCTTATTACCAGCATGAACAATACACCCTTAATCACTTATTTTCGGCACAAATTTGCACAAAATATCGACGTTTTTATCGAAAAAATCATATTTCTTACACCGTTGCATATGAACAATTTTCGTTCATTTGACAGGAGAAGTTTAGTAACTCTGCCTGATTTTTTCATGTTGGCAATAAGTGAAGCTCCGCCAAATTGTTGAAATGGTTAGGTTAGAAAAAACAATTGCACACATAGATGAAGGAGAAACTTTTGCTCACATTTGAATTAGAAAAGTTGGCGGTGCTTCACTTATTGCCAACATGAAAAAATCAGGCAGAGTTACTAAACTTCTCCTGTCAAATGAACGAAAATTGTTCATATGCAACGGTGTAAGAAATATGATTTTTTCGATAAAAACGTCGATATTTTGTGCAAATTTGTGCCGAAAATAAGTGATTAAGGGTGTATTGTTTATGCTGGTAATAAGAAGGAGGCATTTTGAGTGATTTTTGTGCGAGAAAACGGTGCTTGAATTTGGGTTTTTCAGTTGAAAAACCTATATAACTCTGAAACGGTATGAGACCGCCGCATTTTTCTTCCGGATTTTTGTTCAGGAGGCAAAAACACGTAAGAAAAGTGTTTTCCCCATATTCGGGGTGTATGAGTGATGTAACTAAATATTTACCTAGATATAACTTTTAAATTATAAGAGATACGATAATGGACATTCAGGACATTTTTGTAAGGGAATTATTTTGTTATCCTATAGAGGAATACCAATTGATTTATTATTTAAACAACAAAATATAAAAAAAACAATTATAAACAATTGAGAAATTAATTTCTTGTTTTTTTTATCATCATTTTTTCTCGACAATAAAATGGTAAGATTTTATTTATATTATAATTGTTTATTTGTTTATGAACAATTCCTTAACAAATACCGTGAAATTTTTTTTCCTACGTCAATTATTGCCATTGTCAGTGCAATATTTGTCAACAATTTTTTTTCAAATTTTTTTATATTTCATTTTTGTCATTTAAAAAAATATAACAAACAAAATATAAAACTTTAATGGATTTTTATCACGTGATCTTGTTGAGTATGTATATAAGAAGGGCTACAAGTAGCAAAAAATTCATAGGTCAATAAGTCAAACATTTATGTTGACTTCTGTAAAATCGTATAACTAAGAAATGCAATGCATAAAGTACACAAAATCGTATAACATTAAAAAAAATTGCTTTATTCTTCCAAGTGTTCTGATGACACCATAATTTTTGTGTTGCGCTCATGCCGTAACGGCCACACGCATAACTATTTTCGGCGTTGAATGAAAATTATAAATAATAGAGATAGAATTCCGGGAATCGGAACTTTTTCATTGGAATCTATCTCCTCTTTGAGGATCTCCATTCAAAAATTCCCATATATCAGAAGTTTTTGAGTTATTGACGAAAAACTGACTATCTTTTTTTTAATATTATTCCGTTAATAACAATTGCATTTTTTTATGTGCCAATAAATGCTCAAGATTAATTTTTCTAGACGTCATTCCGAATCGAATGAGCTATCGCACATATTTTCAGGACCGGAAACAAGAATTAACCCACTTCTTCACTTGTTAATCAGACTACAACTGGAAAAACAGGAAGTATGGAAATCTAGTGCAGTGGCAGAAGGGTACGTCGATAAATCCATGCAAAGGAAACTGGAGTGCGCCGCAAAAAATCTGACTGGAAATACATCATCGTCAAGTAGTAGAAACACAATTTGTAGAAATACCATGCCAAATACCATACCATAACAGTTAACGAAACAATTTCATTGAATAATCCTGATTCATCAGCAAACACAGTTGATGATTCTACTGGTTCAAGAATTCTAATACTTAGGCAATAATGCAATCAATTGTACTTTCAATATCACTTTTGCAAAATAAACCCTGTGAAAAGTTGAGTAGATTATGAACAGTATACAAATTGATTGTTCTCTTTTTTTGACAGTTGAAGAATAATTATTTGTGTGTAGGAATAGTTGGCAGAATCCTTTTCAATTCAAGTTGAAAATATAAAAAAAATAATTTTAAAACCATACCAAAGAGCAAACATAATAATTTTAATTAATTTCGGCTGAGTTGAGCCAATATGTCACCATTATTATTATTGAAATATTTTTGTCCAATGTAATTTATCTTGGTCCAATGTAGAATCATGATTCAGACAATTTGATGTGCAATATGGGCTCCGTATACGAAAACAATTTCACTGACAAATATTGAAAACTGTGAGAATTATATTTTTCAATTGGCTCCATCACCCTGTATCTTGGCAAAACCACTGAACTTCTCGGTAGACATCCCCGGTTTCATTTTGGCACCATAGTTATGAGGTACCCTGTATGAGGAATGTTTCGCTGTGCGTAATTACGAACCATTTTGTACACCTTGCATTCTAATGGTTTTCCCAGATTATAAATCAATGACCTGATAATCCTTTATTAGTTTCATTGCAAATCCCGTTTAATGATGGCAAAACCCTGAACCTTTCCAGGTAGATATTGGATTAATTATAGCCGAAAATTCCATGCTGAACTTGTGTTCGATGAAATGTAAGAATGAGAAAAACGAATATTTTAACTCTCTTCAAAGTTGAAATGTCTGACAAATAATCAACGGGTATCAATTCGATAGTGACCTAACAAAAATTTCAACACAGCTGAAATTCTGAATTCAGGAATTCGAAAGTATAAAGTATCCATAACGAAATTCTTCACCATTACCACGGTGCTAAAAATAAAAAAATATATAACAGACAAGCTTTTATACAAATGCACCAAAAAGGAAAAAATAATTTGTTTGACCTAGGTTTTTCTGTGAATAGCAGATTCAAAATCTTGCCACATAAGAATACCTATTTTATATTCGCGGCAAACTTTTGAATCAGAGACGTTGGTGAAGATGTGCAAAAATTATGTGATGAGGTATCACGCGCTGAGGATACATCTCTGCATAGAGCCGTCTTGTCTAGTTTCCAAAGAATTTCCATTGGCAAGACCATACATAAATTGCATATCGGCCATTTCAGCGTTAGTGTAATTATTCATATTGATGAATCAAAAGACACAATTGAACTTTCAACTGCCACAGAAATCAAAGCGACTTGACAGCCACCTACTAGATTTTTTCGATTTTAAATACTACGATTGAAGTCATAAGTTGTGCAAACAAAACTTGACAGCCACCTATTAGATTTTTTTGATTCCATTCACAGAAGATCCGTTCATGCACAATGTTGTATTTTATTTTTCATTAGGAAACTATTGCTCTTACGGACACAACAGAGTTGAAAAAGATTTGCAATGAATCGTTTCTTTCAACACATATTTTTAAATTGAGATATTTTGTTTCGTTAAAAAAGTTTGGTAAAAAATGGAATATGGGTTGCTGTGTCACCCCTTTAAAACATCACAACCAAATTAAAAAAATATTCATAGGTTTTATTGGTAGAACATGCCCTCAAAATGCCATTTCTTCAACTCTCCAGCAATTTCAAGAAAAAAAAACAATTTTTTTTCTCATTTTTGGAAACGTGTAACTATTCAAGGCAAGACCTCTTTAATTTCCGACAAGGAATGACCACTTGAAAACTTTCGCACTTATTTGGTAACTCCCTGTATATAATGTCATCCTCAAAGAATGCACCATATGGAAACTCATTTATTAAGGGTTTTTCGACAAAAAGTTTTTCCAGGTAAAAGTTTGTGAATTCCCTTAAACTAAACATGCACTAACAAAATAAAGTAAAAACACACGTTATATACGAGGATCCTTTGAAGATTTGATTTTGAGACAAAAGTAAAGTACCCTTATTTTGAAAAATTTCGAGAAATGTTATGCAGAGAAGTTGTCATGCATTGAAAAATATATCTAGATTTGGAGTTATGACCATCTAAGTGTTTTTTATTTTATTACCCATTTTTTTTAAATGGGGACTTTGAAAAAAAAATGCTAAAACGATAAATAGACAATTTTTTTTTTTTGGCTTGGACATTTCGTCATTCGGCGAGACCCAAATAGAATATTTATTACGTCGAGGACCATCCTCGGCCCGGTTACGAAATTTAACATTTAATTCTCTCTAATTAAATAGAAAAATTTCTGCCCTGGCCGAGAATCGAACTCACGACCTTTCGATCATGAGTCGGACGCTAACCCACCGCGCCAATCCCCCCACAAAAAAAGTGTTGAAATCAATAATAACACCTCTCATTTTTACACGCTTTGTATTAGCTTCACTTGTATGTTTGTAACCGTATGTTTGTAACCGACTCCTTTGGGAGCGATTTTGACCCACTTCCAGACGTACGAATCATTTGAAATTTGAGAGGTGTACATATTTCCGGTGACAATGCATTGAAAAATTTTTGTTCGAAGAAAAAAGACAATGGCGGCTCCAATATGGCGTACGAGTTTTGGGTTTATGGTCCGATTCGCTTGAAAATTGATATCTGAGGGTTTTCGTAGTCAGAGATTATGATTCTTTTGAAAAAACTGAGAAATTCGAAATGGCGGATCCACAATGGAAGACGAGTTTTGTGATTATGGTCCGATTCTATTCAAAATTGGTATGTGGGGGTTCTTGGGGTCCAGTATTATGATTCTTTTGTAAAAATTGAAAATTCCAGATGGCGGCTCCAAAATGGGTGACGAGTTTTGTTATTATGGTCCAATTCTATTCAAAATTAGTATGTGGGAGTTTTTGGGTTGGAGATTATGATTATCATGTCAAAATTGAAGGATTCAAGATGTCGGCTCCAAAATGGCGGACGAGTTTTGTGATTACGGTCCGATTCTATTCAAAATTGGAGGATAATAGTTAAAAAAATTAAATAATAATAATAATAATAGTTTGAAAAATTAAAAAACACCCTTTAATTGAAAACTAAACTCAAATGTTGAGAATAAATAATGGTTTAAAAACTAAAGAACACGCTTCAATAGAAAACTGAACTAAAAAGTAGAAAATAATTTCAAATGAGTTTGAAATGAGAATACAGTGATTGAGAACAAATTCATTTCATCGTAAAAAAGCATGGGGTTCTTTTTAAGATATTTTCATAATGATTCTTCTTTTACCATTATCTGTCCATGAAATATTAACAACAATTGACATCAAGCACCCCACGCTTTTTCACGATGAAATAAATTTGTTGTTAATCACTTTATTCTTATTTCAAACTAATTTAAAATTATTCTCCACTTTTTAGTTCAGTTTTATATTAGAGCATGTTCTTTAGTATTTGAACTATTATTCATTATGGTGAATTTGTCATTCACAATTGGCGCTTTCACAAAAGGTCTAAAAATCGGAAAAAAAATAATTGGAATAATTAAGAAAATTACAGACAAGTGATGACACCTTTCAGTTTTTCAAAAGTATTCGAATACTCTTTTCAAGATCGTCTAATAACCTTCAATAATTTTTTTCAAATTATAACCAAGAACAAACCTGGTTTTCGAAAATCAAGGTCGACGATAATGGCTTTGGTTTCCTTTCATAGTACAGAAGTAGAACATATTGAAGAAAGAGAAAGTCCTGCTACAGTATTTTGTGACTCGAGCAGGGCTTCTGTAAATCATGCAAAGTTTCAGCAGAAGTGGAAGTATTTGGTATTAGAGAGGTTGCAAATACGTGGATTCCATCTTTCATAGGGAATCGTACACAGCATAACCCAAAACATTGACAGCAAGTCTCAACATTTTAACTCACAATTGAGAAGGGTGTTTCCCAAGGTTCAATTATAGGCCCTATACCATATTTATACTGTATGTGACAGATATTGATGAGAATATCAATTCAGGCAAGTACACTGCATATGCAGATGATTTTTCATTGATAATATCAGAAATAGAAAAAGAAGACACTAGTATGATGAAAAAACTTACCAGCTATTTCAATGAGAGTAACCTGTACTTGAATTTAGACGAAACAATTTTATATAGATTTCATTAAAATCAGAATACATGTAACCCACAGGCCTTCATCCAGATCTAATGGGACAATGAAAGTTCTAGGGCTTTATATTGATGAGCACTTTGACTGGAAAGCAAAATGTGAACATATTTTTTCCAAGCTTCACTCAATGAATTATTTGGTCAGGAAACTGCGTACTATTTCAACAAGGAAATAGTAAATAACTCTTTATTCCGCTCATATTGACTCTCAACTTAGATACGGCATTTTATTGTGGGGTATGTCAACTAGGTGCTCTGAGGTGTTTATAGCACAAAAAAAGATTTTTGCTGCATATCAGCAGTGCCTAGCCCTCACTCATGTTTGTTTTCCGAAACAAAGATAAATTCACTTTTGATGTTAACGTGCACAATAATCATACAAGAAGAAAAAAGATATACATTTTCGAACGGATCGGTCCGTTGAAGGTTGAGTAATCAATCTCCAAATTGCATGGGGCCTAGATTATTCAATAATATTTTACATCAAATAAAAATTAGTAATAGTTTTCATGTTTTCCGAAAATTATTGAAACAGTTATTACTCAGTATCCGACTATCCAAATGATTGTATGTGATCTGTAAAAAAAAATATGTTTTGAAGTTAGTGTGTATATTTTTATATTTAATAAGTGTAGTGCTGTGACAACTTTCAAAACAATTAAAGAAAAAACATTTACAGGAGATCCGTTAATGCACAATGTTGTATTCAATTTTTTTATTAAGGAACTATTGCTTTTACGGACACAACACAGGAGTTGGAAAAGTTTGCAATGAATCGTCCTCTTCAACACATATATTTTTGAATTGATAAATTTTGTTTCAACCCCTATTCCATTTTTGATCAGAACTTTCCAACAAAACAATATTTCTCTATTTAAAAATATGTTTTGAAGAGAACGATTCATTGCAAAACTTTTCAACCTGTGTTGTGTCCGTGAAAGCAATAGTTTCCTGATAAAAAAATTAAAATACAACATTGTGCAAGAACGGATCATCTGTAAATGGAATCGAAACTGACGTCAGGCTATTTCCCTAATGTGACCTCATATTAAAAAATTAGCCTTAAGAAAATGCTTGCAATTTTTGGTCGCTCGCTTGTCAGACTATTTGTTCATTAATCACATCACTTTTTGATTATACTTCAAGCTTGCACTAATTTTTTAGTTAATGCTTTTTTTCGAGCAATTTTGCTCCATCTGAATTAGACGGAGCATTGGAATCTGCTTCAATAGACTTTTTAATTAACAAATAATTGTGTGTGATAGGATCTGCAATTCTGCGTTCATTTGTGTGATAACAATGAATAATAGTCTTATTTAGTAATATTCGAAAATTTGACTTACAATTTCTCTAGATGAACTGCCAAATACGATATCGACTCACTACTTTGCACAACTTCACTGATAAAAGAACAATTCACTTTTCACTTTGGAGACAAAACACTGACTGAATAATTGTGGAATTTTTGCGGGGTTAAATAGTACCTGGTGTAAGTTTACCACCCTAATAGGGATGTTTTCATGCAAATGAAGTTATTACTTGCCAATGGTCATCTGTGCCCGAATTGGAAGGTGATTGATGGTCTTACGAGAATTTGATATGAATAAGGTATTCCCGAACTTGTTATTTGGATGAAATCATATTTGAATCCGATTTACGGATTTGGTTTACATGGAGGATTTTGTGCTGGGAATTTATTTAGATCGAATTGATCTATTCATTTTTGTGAATAATGTTGAGACAATAGTTATCTATTATATAAGACGTTAAAAAGATGCTTCACCTGTGGGTGGAAAATGTTGATTATTTCCACGAGCAGGCAAAGCCTTACTACCGTCGTGTATATCCTATTTTATTCTTGGGCGGAAATATTCAACAAAAAATTGATAAAAAGGAAGCAGTTTGAATTGTTATTGGACGTCAAATACTTGAAATATGCACTGTAAACGGTTGTTATGGATTTTTTTCACAGCAACCTGACTGATTTTGACTTTTATCGAGGGTAATATCACAAGTTCTAGAGGTTTTATCGAGGGTAATATCATAAGTGCTAGGAGTCTCATCGCTCAAATTGTTTAGAATTTTTCGAGAAAGCATTTGGCCTGGACATTTTACCGAGTGCGATTTGCCGCAAATTGCACGAATTAATTTTCTAGAGGCAAAATTTTAAAAATTTTGCGATGAAATTCTCTAGCACGAATGATATTTGATGAGAATATTCCTCGAATCACATTTAAAACTGAATAAAACTAGCAGAATTCATGTTATTCGATTTTTCAACGTGGAAAGTTACAATTCAGATCAGATTGGTTCTCTGTTTGAAACTTCGGCCATTTGAGCCACAAAAATAATGAGAATTTTTTATTTCATTTTCGAGAAAGCATTTTGCCTAGATTGCGATTTGCGGTATCATTATCTGATTGAACCACGACAGCAAAGCTGGTGATATTTTCATTAGGTTGAGAAATTATCCTTCAGCTAGAGATACATTGATATGTTGATATAGTCATGCTGTCATTGCAACTTCGGTGAAATTTCATCAATCCCAGAGCATGTTTGATAAGTCAGCCTCCTTCGATAAATATACTTTTTGAAGAACAATTACAATCAGATATGATTGAAAAATGTTCACCAAGAAGGTTTTCATTTTCGTTTCCGCATATATTTGAAAAATAGTCTGCAAATTTATCAGCTACTTCTTTTTTATTTATTATCAAACGTTCATCACATTTCAGCGTGATTGTTTTTCTATTCTTATTTTTCCTATTTAAGTTTTCGATGATAATTTCCCACGTTTCTTTGATTTTATCAGGAGTTGAGTTTATTCTATTGCTTGTATGTTGACATTTTGCTTCATTTAGTCTGAGGTTCATTCGCTCGTGTCAATCAGATACTATTTGAGTTTTTCGGTGGCTAACCAACAGAAAATCATTTTTTCTCCGATTGACAGCAAATATTGATTTTGCAGACACATTTCGATCAGCAGAGTATTACTTTTCCTGCCTAGGCAGCAAAGTTAGGACTCTCCTTCCCAGGCAGCAAAAGAATTATTCTCAATGGGAATAAAACATTTGACATTTTTCGACAAAAAAAACATTCATAAGCAATTATTACATAATACTTTCAACAAGAATTCAAAAAACATATTTTCAGTTGTTATTTACATTGATAGTGAAATTACTACAATTTTGGATATATAGGCCACCTTTTTTTCCTCAGATATCGTTCTCTTCACATTCAGTATATTACCAGTTTGATTCGCCTCATAAGTAGTTCCTACATTTGTCAAACCTTTTTCACAAATACTGGTTTTACTTCCCATTGAATCCTCAATGTACCCTTCTGCTATAGTTGAGGATTTCCACCCACTATGTCTTTTCGACAGTGTTATGTCACCTCCTGAATTTACAAGTGAAGTGGCAGAACTCCTATGGAGGCAGTGTCGCGTATATTCTTTGGCATTCGGCAACTTTAAATAGGCAGCTATTTCTTGAGGTGTTTTACCAAATTTATGGATACCAACAAATTGCTTTACGGATTTACCTTTTACGTATTTCGAGAAAAAATCTTGTGTCTCTCTTACAACATCTAAATATTCCATTATTACGAAAGACCTCGAATTCTTCGTCTTCGTGTTCAATAGGGATACCAATAGTTTATTGTTCATATCTTCAAAATTTTCTAACTTTAAATTCAATGGTTCGTCGCAGCAACATGCATCCGCAATTCCAAAAATCAATACAGCCTAAAAGAATGGATTACAAGTATTTTAACTTTGTCGTGAAAATATCTTATTTAAAACTTACTGTTGCTAATAAATCATGTGGAGCATCTAGTATAAGGTTTGTTATATCTTGTTTTTCGGAAACTCGGGACTTCTTTGCCTTGTAGCCTTCGGATGCTCGTTTTGAATATGCCGGCAACTTCAAATATCTTCCTATATCTACGCCATTTTTAACATTCATATATAACATTCAATATACAGACCAAATACAGACCAAAGTGTAGAACTCTTCATTGTTTTAGATATTCCAGCAAAATAAGCAAGTCATACATTCTCCGAAAAAGTCTTCGCATTTTTCTCCATGCAATAATCCATAAATCGTTTATAATTTTCTTCATATTTCATCCGAGACTTCTCCAGCAACAAATTTAACTCAATATTTTTTGCCACCTTCTTTATTTCTGGAGGACTGAGTATATCTGAGTCGCTATCACTGTCCATAATATGAATATACCAATATTTTTCCACAAAACTGTCAGAAGTTTCATAAGTTGTCAAACTATAATTATTATGGACATATACGTTTCCATAGCATCCAACCATTCCAACAAATGCAATTTCTATCAAATTTTGTTTAAATTATCACAGCAGGAAAAATAGAAAGATTGTGGGAGTTATAACAATTTGCAAATACAATATCCCACATATATCATTATAAACAATCGGAGAAAAAATTATATGTTCAACTCGGCAGCAAAGTAGATTGACTGCCTTAGCTGAATTCCTAGCCTCGCTACGCTTGACTATGAACTATCAGCCGCGGCAGTCAATCTACTACTTTGCTGACTAGTAAAACAAATAACTTTTATTCCAACATTTCTCTAATTCATAAATATACACTTTATAAATGAATATCAGTTATAATTTTTCTAAATGATATTAAGATTGGAACCCAAGTACGGTCTATATCCTTATGTGCTTGTCATTCTTCATTTCATTACGAAGAACTATTAGGAAGATTCGAATCCTTTTCCAAGATGATTCGATTTGTAGGAATCCTTGTGAAAATTCTTGGAGAAATGATTACCAAAGAAATAGATCAAAGTTATTCGATATTTGGAAATGATTTCTGAGATTTGTGGGTAACCCGGGATGACACCTGAATTAATGAGCTTCGTTGAAGCATTATCTTTGCTCGTTGGACAAGAGTTGTCAACGTTTTCTCCACCGAAGCCCCATGAAAAAAATTCCAATGGAGTCAAGTCGGGGATCTGGGGGAAAACTCGATCAATGCACTATTTCGCACTATCTACCGATCAGGAAATGTTTTTTCCAACCAATCTCCCACAATCCTGCTATTGTGGATGGAACAGCCATCTAATTGAAATAGAAGATGAGCCTCTTCTGCCAGTAGAAAATCATCCATAGCGTTGGAAAATTCGTTTTTCAAGAAATTCAAAAAATGTTGACCATTCAAATTGCTTCAAAAACAGGGGCCAATTATTTTGCTTGTAATATTCCACACCAAACATTCATTTTTTGTGAGAACTGTCTCCTGCAATTTATTATCCAATGTGGATTTTCTTCCGTCCAGTACCTTGTTTTTTGAAAATTACTGTTCCATTGGTTGTGAATGTTGCCTCGTCACTGAACAAAATTTTTTTTCAGAAAATTCCTGTTATTTAGATATTCTCCTTCAGCCCATGAACTATAATCAAGCCCTTTTTTCATTATCGCCTTCTTCTAAGTTGTGAAAAAACTTTGGTTTTATTATATTCCCTAAGATTTCTCCTCATTGTTTCACGCGGTAAGTTGATGTCCAAACTTGCAATTGTCATACATGTTTTCGGATTATTATTAAAATAATTTCAAATTTGTTCAAAATTATTTCGTCTCTGTCTTTGTACACTATTACTATTCTTCAGAATATGTAAACAAACAGCTTCATACTGATTGAAAAGTTGGTTGCTAATATTTCGACGCTCCGGATGCATGTTATTGAAAATTCTACATACTTTCCTTTCGGATCTGTCATTGTTACCACGAACTCTTACTATTTCAATTTTCTCCTGCAGAGTCAAATTATCAGCCATACTTCCTTATTAGTGTAGGTACTTGAAGAGTAATAAACTCCACTATTAACACTGAATAATTTGTGTCTTTTCGTCCATTGTTCTGATGACTTGTCATCTCTACAGCAACCAAAGTTACAAAGTCTCTTATGAAAATAATATTTTTGAAATGTGGTATCCCAAGCATGTTTGAATGAAACCAAGATTGATATTTGGAATAACTGTCAACCACCAAAGAGGATCTGCGTGAAAGAATAAGACAGACTTGCACAGATATTACCCCAAACCAATGATCGAATGTTGATTGAATCTTATGGTTAGGTTAGGAAATGGTAGGAATTAAATCGGGATTTGGTTGAAAAGTATGGAAATCAATGTGTAGGTACTCTCATTCCATTCCATTCTTTTGTTGAAGTCCGTTTATGTTATCAATATTGGTTATTATTGACTACTGAATATTGATAACAATTTGATGTAAAGATGTACATTTAATTTCTTTGGCAAAAAACTGCAGTGTTCTGATGGACATAACTATCCCCTATATTATGAAGATACGTTTGAAAGAAACATAATTTGACGCCATTTTCAATAACTGCTGTTCACAAACTCGACTGCTAACGACCTGGAAGAGCATTTCAAACGATATTTTCAACAAGATTGTGATTTATATACGACTATCCTAAATAATTTGATAAAGTGATATGAATTTTACTTATGCCATATTTCCGTTAAAAATAATAATTTTATCATGAAATCTTGGTCACACCTAGTTTAGAGCAACATAAATCAATGGCGTCGTTAAATTAAAAAAAAATCGCTAATATGTTTTTTGAATTTTTGACCTTGGGAATAATTCGAAGTTGGTCGTGAAATTTTCATTTTCATTTCGAATTATGGCATTCAACTAGAACTATTGATGCTCAATCTGATGAAAAAAAAAACTTCTGAATCGGATAATAAATAACAGTTTTAGAGAGGTGGCCCGCTTTCAAATGGGTCACTCTGTATATGGCTGTTTTTGTTATTTTTTTACTTTCCGAAAACAAAACAAAGGTCACAAATTGTTAATAACAATAAAATTGTAACAAATAATTTTTTTGAAATATTATACTTGTCTATTTGTTTATAAACACTTTCTCAACAAATGACGTAAACAATGTTTTTCCAACGTAATCAATGCCATTGTTTGATGCGAACAGCTGTATAATAACATTTTTCAACAAAAAATTTTTTTTTTATCATTTAAATTTTTATTTATTTAAAAAAATTATAACAAACAAAATATAAAACTTTAATAAATTTTTATCACGTGATCTTGTTGAGTATGTATATAAAAAAGGCTCCAAGAAGCAAAAACTCCATAGGTCAATTATTCAAACTTTTATGTCGACTTCTGTAAAAACAGACATTGGATAAAAATAAGTTAATTAACAAACGTATAACTTTCTGAAAAATCGACATAATTTTTTTCCAACGGGTCTTTATTTTCTCAAGTGATCTGATGACATCATTATTCTTCAAATTTTTTAATTAATTTTTATTACTATAAAAAAAAATATATTCCATGTGATATACCGTCTCCAGCGGTGTTGCGCTCATGCCGTTGAATAAAAGTTATAAATAATAGAGATAGAATTCTGGGAGTCTGGACTTTTTTATTGGAAATTTCCTCCCCTTCAGGTATCTTTTTTTTAATCTTACATATTAATAGTTTTTGAGTTATTAACAAAAAATTTAATATTTTTTCTTCATTTTATTTTGTTAATAACAATTGCAATTCTTTAGGTGCTTATAAATGCTGAGATACATTTTCCTAGACGTCATTACGAAACGAATGAGATATCGCACATATTTTTAGGACCGGGAACAACAATTAATCCGTTTTTGAACTTGTTAATCATGTTCTTTCCCCTCTAATGAAATGTTGTTCTAAGTTGCATTAGTGTTTGGTATCGCGGGAGCATAAAGATACGAATTGCATGGAATGAAAACTGAGCTGGGTACAGCAGAGAATCAGAAGATGTTCTGATTACTACAATTCCTGTTACAAAAACACATGTTGAGCATCGATTCACGGTTATCGGAAAAACGCTTATTGAGAATCTACATTTATGTTTATAGGAAATATAAAAGCTACAGAACAAAAACCGTTTCTTGCAATTGAGACATGGTAAATGCACAAGTCAGATTGTAAGAATGAGATCTCATCAGTACTGTTCAATTTGTTACAAGCAATTATGCTCAGTCAAACATCATAATATGTGGAGATTACAATATTTCTGATGCCACACGGTTCGATGACAATCTGGGTTTGAATTAAATTGTGATGAAAACTCTCCAGGAATAGCAATTCACCAAGCATTCAGCTTTCATAATTTCTTCCAACATTAGGCCATCCCAAATAGTACCAATGTTCATCTAGATTTGATATTTTCCAACAATCATTTTTCCATTCAAAACGCTACAAATGAAATCTTCAAAAATAGTGTTCGACACCCTGCCATTGAATTTCCTTCAAATATTTCTGTACCGAAAAAAACTGAATATGGGGAATACTTTTCTGATTCCATGAATGGATAAACGACTTCTTAGCTGACGTTAAATGGGAACATATTTTCTCTAACTCGGATGTTAATAATAATATTAATTGTTCTTATGATATTATTTATTAAGCAATCCATCTATTTATTCCTTTAAAAAAATTCAAAACTTTTACCTTCCCTCTTGGTCCAGCTCTAGCCTTAGAAAAACGATTAGCGACAAAAAAACACCCATAAAAAATATAAGGAAACAGGAAACATAAATTACTACTATGACTTCTGTAAACTGAGGGACAGTTGCAAAGCTATTCGAGAACGGTGCTTCGAAAATTACATTAATATAATTGAAAATTGTAGAGTTCGTCCAGTATTGAAACGACCTCTTTGGCCTTCCCCCACCTAACAACCAATTTTTCTCGAAGATACCCGAGCCATTGTCTAACTGTGGCTATTAATAGTAATTCCATAGGCGTACCATATTGTTTGGTATAGGCGAAACACGAGACGTAGTTTTTGGCGGACGAGTTTTGTGATTATGGTCCGATTCGATTCAAAATTGGTATGTGGGGGTTTTCGGAGTCGAAGATTATGAAATTTTCGTCAAAATTCAAGATGGCGGACGAGTTTTGTGATTATGGTCCGATTCGATTCAAAATTGGTATATGGGGGTTTTCGGAGTCGAAGATTATGAAATTTCTGTCAAAATTCATAAGTTCAAGATGGCGGCTTCAAGATGGAGGACAAACATTGTGATTATGGTTCAACTCGATTCAAAATTGGTATGTGGGGGTTTTCGGAGTCGAAGATTATGAAATTTTTGTCAGAATTCATGAATTCGAAATGACGGACGTGTTTTGTGATTATGATCCGATTCGATTCAAAATTGGTATGTGGGGGTTTAAGGGTCGGAGATTATGAATTTTTTGTCAGAATTTATGAATTCGAGATGGCGGCACCAAGATGAAGGACGAGTTTTCTGATTATGGTCATATTTCATTCAAAATTGGTATGTGTGTTGTAATAAAACTAATACTTCGACAAGTTGTTTACTTTTATGATTTTATGAGTACTTTGTGAAAATCAAATACTTTGACAAGTTCTTACTTACTAACTAATCACTGCCCAATCAAATTAATTGGTACCTACTTTTATGAACACTTTGTGTGACAAGCTTTTTGAAACCAAATAATTCAACAAAAAATAATTAAATCATTGTTTTTGGGGCCAGAAATTATGTTTTTTTTTGTTAAAATTTAAAAATTCAATACATAGATATAAAAATAGACAGATAGACCGGGACGGTACCGGAATTGTGACCGGAACGAAACAGACAGACAGATATTTTATTTGCGTGGCATTGCAATGCATGCCGAATCCAGCTAGTTTTATCATAAAAATTCCAAACGGTCACTCCAAGATGGGGACAAGTTTTGAGATTTATAGATTGTTTTATTAAAAAAATACGAATATACGAGAGGGCTAACTAGTTTTTTATCATGAATGACTTGAATGTTCCTCTGCCCTATATAAAAATATGCTGATATACTTTTGTTGCAAACCTTAAAAAAACTACACATTGGAAATTTTCTCCTCGGTTCTGCCAATAACAATTTAAAATCTCGACCATGATTGTTCAACATTGAATTACTGATGAAAAACTAGCTGAATAAATAAATAAAACATTTCAAATTTTTACTGCCCTGCAAAGACCAAATGGCCGTGTGATGACATTTTTTCATCTAATATATATTTCTTAAAACGAGGTTTGTGGTTTTACATAATTTCGTACAATTGTGCTTTTGTCCAAGTAGCCTGATGCTCTATATTTTTATCTAACAGCTAGTCTAGCATATCGTCCTTTCTTGAAGAGTATGTTGGACATTTTTCTAGCAAAGTATTGTGTTGAGGAGCGTTATCCACCACCAGCACACTGTTCGCGGGAATATTTGGAATTAGTTGTGTTTCTACCCACCTCATAAAATTTTTGTTGTTCATGTCATCGTGATAGTCTCCACTTTTTTCCCAGATTTGAAAATTAAAAGGCCATCCTTTATAAACCCCATTTCTCCTCCTGCATGAACTATTATTGATCATTTTCCTTTACTATATGGTTTTTTTAAATTTAAATTATGATTTTTCTTATCAACCCACGTCTTAGAATGTGTATGAGAACTGTGCAAATACGTCTCATCAGTGTAAATGATGTTTTTTCCTTGTTCACGATACATTTTAATTTTTTTTTCAAATTCTTATTAATCTAACTTCATGACTTTCCATCAATATCGTTCGATTATCATGCGTTTTTTCCCAATCAAAACCCAACTCTTTGATTATAATGTGCAATGTTGAACGACTGCCTTCAAACCCTACCTGAGCATTTTTGATTTTTTGAAGAATATAATTTAAAGTAGGGCGTTGTTTTTCAAGCAAACAAAAATCATTTATAATCGTTCTTATTGTTTCACCCTGCCCTTCTGTAATATTATTTTTCGACTTTATTCTTCCTACTCTTCTTCGCGGAGACGGCAAAGAAGGAATACTACCTGAATTCACAGCTGATTGATCCGTTTGAATTTTTTTAAAACAATATTCTGTTATACCCACTGCTGCCTTGGCACGTTCTTTGTAATTTTGTAAAGGTATTTGTATCCCATTTTTGGCCTCATTTTTCATGAATTTGATAACATTTGCCATAATTTTTTTTTCCGCTACTGAATAGTACTTACCACTGGGCATTTTGGCAAGGTAACAAGTAAACTATTGCAAAGTTGAATAAATAACTGCACTACCTATTTATTATTCAAACAAACCTAACCATCCAAACGCTGCATGTCAAGACACTGGTGAATATTCGCCGTAGTATGAGCAGCCACATCAAATCGTGTCCACTCGTGTTTTCCCCCTCTCTACCTACCAACAGGTCGTTCCAATACTGGATGAGCTCTATGTCTGATAACCCAAAGGCCTTTTGGGGATATATTCAGAGTAAAAGAAGAGATTATAAGCTACCCTCAGCCATGTTTTACGAAAACGAAGTAATTAATAATACTTCTGAGATGATCAATTTGTATGCCTCTTATTTTCCAACTGTATATAATAACCAGAAGTGAATTTTACTCCCGAATATAATTTTGATAACACAGTCTATATCAACAATTATAGTATAACTACTACGGATATACTAGATTACGTTATCTCTGTTCCCCCTAAGCTCACAATGGCACCCGATGGAAAACCTTTATTTTTCATGCACAAATGTCTTCACACTTTAGCAATTCCTCATCACCCTGTAAAACAAAAGGAATATTATGCTAGACGAATTGTCAATCGTTAAATATGATGATATCACTCTCTGAATGTTTTATCATTTCTCCCTCCCATCTGAAAATCACATTAATTGGATTATGTGACGAAATTTCACAAAGTTTTGCTGCAAATTGTAAATAAAACTGAATTGTCTCCGAAGTATGATGCCAGAATGAAAATGAATTTATTTTCACGCTACGAGTAACATTTTTTAAGACAATCAGGAATTGTGAATTATGAAAATTTTTGTATAGTTTTTTTTTCAAGCAAGACATCAGAATGCTTCTACAATAGTTTTTTGAATTTTTTGCAGCATTTAACGTACAAAATTAAGGTTTTAATCCACTTGAAAAATTTATTCACGTATTATTCATGAATTTCGAAATATCGTAAGTTGTTACATTCGACTTCGATAGCAATACTCAGCTTCCATAGTTCTTTCAATTTACTGTAAATGATGGAGATACAGAACATTTACCGATCAGGGTTGGCTTTGAAAACAAATTCATTTCTAATTGTAAACAAAACATTTCTGACGCATCAAGAATAAGTCAAAAGTCTGTGAAGTAATTTCAGTAGTTTCTTCAATTCAATCATGGCTGCTCGACTGGGTATACAGGAGAGAGTGGAAATTGTAATGATAAATGATTACAATTATCATACTTGTAGAGACACTGCCAATATTTTAATGGAAAACATCCGGGTAAAAACGTTCATAATTCGACAATTACCAGAATTTTGAAAACATTCAGGGAATCTGGATAGGTTTTGAGAAAATACAAAGTGACACATAAACGACCGATAACTGAAAATGAAGAAACTGTTATGAATATTATGCTGCCTACGATTGAAAATGCAAGAATTTCATTATCGCAAAGAGGAGAGAATCTTGATATATCCGATCGATCAATGAGAAGAGTTCTAGGTAAAAATGAATTCAAACCGTATAAACCGAAATTCATACACACTTTGGAACCAAGAGTTCCGGAAAATCGCTTGGATTTCTGTTTCTAGTTTCAGTCTATGATGGAAGATAATAGACAGTTTTCGAAAAAAGTCTCCACAGTAACGAGTCAACCTTCACATCAAATGGGGTAGTCTGCTCCCAGAATTGCAGGTGGTGGACAGATAATAATCCCTATTTTAGGATACAATGTAGAGACCAATATCACTTCAAAGTTAACGTCTGGTGCGGAACTCTTAATGACATTGTTAGACCAGTATTCTTCAGACAGCCACTGAATTCTGCAAGATACTAAAGAATGCTGCAGACGTTTCTCCCCGATCATTCAGATGATATTTCTCTGGACATGAGAGGTGGAATGTATTTTCAACAAGACGGTGCATCCGTTCATTCTACGCTAGAAGTGAGAATGTGGTTAAACGGAACATTTCCAAAGCGATGGATTGGAAAATATTCCAATAACGATTGGCACGCCAAGTTAGCGGACCTCACTCCTTTGGATTTTTCTTATGGGGATATCTCAAACAGAAGGTATATTCAAGAAGACCATTTCAAAATATACTTCATCTGGAGAATACTATCAGGGATTGTATTCAGGGAGTAGCTCCCCAGATACTAAGAAATGTTCAAGATGCAATGCACCGCCGTACTTACTAAGCAGTGTATTGGGAATGGAGGACTCCACGTTGAATAAAGCATAAAACATATTTGTTTCCAAAAATGTTATTATTATTGTGAAAATAAATTAATTGGCATTCTGACCGCATACCTTGGAGACAATTCAGTTTTATTTACTATTCGCAGCAAGATTTTGTGAAATTCCGTCACATAATTCAATTAATGTGATTTTCCGATGGGAGAGAGAAATGAGAAAAAATTCAGAGGGTGATATCATCATATCTAACAATATACCATTCGACTAGCATAATATTCCTTATGTTGTACAGGGCGATGAGGAAAAAATGGGAAAAAAAGTTGAAATATGAAATTTGTCATAGGTGGCTATGATCCGAATTTCTTGATCAACAATCGATTTTGAACAATATTTCCCCATAAATTTGAATTCTTCCGTGAGAAATGAAGTGATGGGATCATAGTATTCTGAAAACAAAGCATGCTTTCCATCTCCCTCGTAAGGGGACATATGAAATTCAATTTTGGTGTTTGCAATTCAGGTTTGAGATGGAGCAGAAGTTTTTATCACTAATGATTTTTTTTTTGACAAATCAATAATGAAAAAGTTTTCCATATGCTGCGAACTTTATGCCGGACACTATAGCTTCATTCTTATACTCTGCCAAAAATATTTGTCCTGTGTTTTGGTTGGTGTTCTTAGTATTACAACTGTGAATTTGTTTCTCTTATTCTATATATAATATTTTAATTGACTTCATGCTTTGGCAAGAAGAAATTCTTTATGACAATGAAGTATATTTATTATTATCATTATTATTATAGCTTCCTGAAACCAATACATAAACTGGGAGACAAAAAAATATTGAGAATTATAGAGCAGTTTGCAATTAGTCAGAGATGGCTAAGATGTTTGATTCTGTGCTTACAAAGAAACTTTCCTGTAGGTTTTCCTTCAATCCCCATTAAACATGGTTTCTCAGAAGGTAAATCCACTTGTACCAACCTTGCTCCATATACAAACTACATAACCGAAAATCTTGAAAGGAGGCTGCAGGTTGACTCTGTCTTTACTGACTTTTCAAAAGCCTTTGACAGAGTCAACCATAGCCTACTTATAGCTTAAATTGAAGCTCTTGGTGTAGATGGGAATGTTTTACGAGTAATCAATAGCTTCCTGACTGGTAGAACTCTGTCGGTGAAAAATAGAGATATAACATCTACGCCTATTTAGGTTCCATCAGGGGTACCTCAGGGATCCCATGTGGGCCCACTGTTGTTCAACTTGTTTGTATCGGACATAGATAGATAGTTATTTATTTGCCATTCCGGTACATTTGGTACATATTGTATGTCAATAGTAAACAATATTAACAATAAATTCATACATTAATGAAACACGTTACATAAACATAAATTACAGACAGACATAATAAAAAACTGAAATAATGAATATATACATATACAAACTGAACATATAAAATATCTGTAATCTTAATAATCTGATTTGGGGCGTCGTCTAGGTATTTCTTCAACTGTTATAGCATTTCTGCTGTAGCAGTTCTTCATAGAGTACCCAACAAACAAAACTGAATCCTAAAGTAACTGAATCATTGTATAACAGTCGAATAGCGTTGTTTTGAGGACTGTTTGTTTTTATTAAGCTTTTTGTTGCAATAATTTTGTTTTTTAAAGAAAATTGTTGTATTAAATGATTTTACAGTGACTTTTACAATATATGCTATAACGCATTATACGATCCTTTCTTTCAAAATGATATAATACTTCATAAGGAAGTTGATATAATATCAAAAAGATAATTTTATGAGACTTGTATACCTATTGTATAAGAGTTCCATAGTAGCTACAACATTATGAAATAGTAACTTGAGCGTGTCTTATTAAGCTGTATAATGTTGTATAATACATATTTTATAGCATTCAATGCGATACATTATAAAACACTTTTTTACGTGAACTTCAAATACCATAAGCCTTTCTCCTTTATGAATGCCTTAGGGGATAAAACAGTGAATGACGGAATAAATTCGTTCCAAATTCTGCGTTATGAGACTGAAGTGAATGTAACCTCACTTTTGCATTGAAATATTTGATTTTCATGGGTGACAAATTCAATTAAAGTATGGATTCTCAGTGAAAAAAAGTTAACAAACACAGTGCCAATATTAAAAGAGCGTGTAAGAAAAAGTATCAACAAATTCTTGCAAGTAATCCAGAGATTTTATATCCTTATTTTAATGAAAGTAGGCCTGATACCACCGTGGCTAAGAACATAATTCCTCCCATCACACAAAACAAACCCAATAATAATAATAATGGTATTAGTATGGTTGATGGGCTCTGCTGCTCTTCGTTTTCTGTGATACTCTCATTGGTATCTAGCATCTTAGATAATTCTGCTTCTGCCATTCGAAATGATGCAAACCCTTGTCTTTTTGTCTTACATGGTATGAACATCCAGTTAGGGTCAGGAGCGGATTTTGGATCCTGTTGGTACTTGTATGCAAATTTTTTGGGCCAAAACAATGTTCCACATTGTTCCCAACGCTTGGGAACAACAGTGAGTTCTTTGTTTCCTTTCTCAATAGTCTCGACTATTTTAAACATTATTTATATCTTATAAAGATTAATTTCATACATAAACACAAAATGATATGACCGACGAGACAATAACATAACAAATTATACCACTTTGAGGTTAGGATGCAAAATATCTTATAGAGGTTGTATAGTGCCGCTAGTCGCACACAGCCACGTTAAACAACCGAATGATACCATCATGCAGATATCTCTTTAGGCTTCTTGAACTTTTTGGAACGTGGAATGTGTCAAATCGCCTTCTTAGTAAGTAAGTAAAGTCGACTATAGCACTCTCTCTTGCGTTTTAATTACAACCTTAGAAGTAGAGTATAATTATTTAAAAATGATAAAACCCTTCTCTTGAAATGGGTAGTTAGTTTTTATTAACCTCGGCTCAGGCCGAATTTCGAATACATTGCTAGTCAATTATTATCACCTGGTTTGAGAGTTTAAATTCTTATTACCATATTATGAGATCTGGCAACCTCTACTTTCGCGAATCTCAATATAATTATTACTTGTCAAAAATAGTTGTATAGTGCCTAGATATTCTTCGTTATGAAACAGTTTTATCGTATACCGTTTCATTTTAAATGATTGTTTAAGGCATTTATTTGGGATGAAATTGTTGTATTATAAATCGCCTTGTTTAATAAGGAATTATTGTACAGGCTATCGCCACCATTATGAGCAATTGAGTTGGAAACATGAAACTGAATCGAAAAATGTGATTCATCATTATTCAAGGAATTATATTGTGAAAGAATTGTTATATGAAGTATTAAACTATTAAAATCATTTATAAAGGTAATTTTAAGATTTTTTATTTTATTATTTTTTCGAGTATCTACTTGAAACTCAACCAAACTCAAAGCGCTTAATTTTTTTGCCAAACATATACCTACAATCTATCAGTAAAATTTGCGGCGCATGGAAATTTCTGCTATACAAACCTACCAAATGATTTTATAATTATTACTACCGATGTCCGCCCAAGCGGCCCAAGTCGTTTTAATAAGTCTCAATTTTTACAATAAAATGCATGATGCACTTTTAAATTAAAATATAATTCGGTTCTAATATTCTTTACTAAAAAATAAAATGCTTCTTTAAACTGCTAAATGACAAAATGTTTTCATTGTGCTCGCAATATCAGCATTATAAAAAAATATATCCCATTATACAACCATTTTGTAAAACCTGCATAGTGCCGCTTCAATCCTATTTTCTAGATGTGTCTACGTGACACACTATAAAATAATTTTATAGTAGCTGTATGAATGTGTATAAAACAGTCGTATGAGAGTTGTACAAACGTGTATAAAACAGTCATATAAGAGTTGTATAAACTTTCAATAGAACTCTTATACTACCAAACTGTTGTATAAAAATGGGCCCTCTTTGGTTGTATAAGGATTATTCAATTGTTTTGTAGACCGTTATGAGAATTTTAGCATCCTATAAGATATATACGAATGTTTGTGTTATATCAAAAATTTAAAAGGTGAAAATAAATTGACCAAGCAAGAAGATATACACTACCACGATACTAGGGCAAAAACAAATTTAAGGCTACCCAAATATAGACTTAGTAAATCGCAAAACTCCTATTTATATCTATCTTTAAGATTTTTCAATGTGTTACCCAATGAGTTTCAGAATCTTGACATGAGTATAAACACTTTTGAAGAAAATTAAGAATATACTTTTACAAAATGCCTTTTACACATTTGAAGAATATTTTAATTATTTCGACTCTTTATCTAATTCGTCGTCTGTCGAATGATTATATATTGTTGTATTACTATGTTCTGTATTCATGTTATGTTATTGACCATATTGTTACCATATATTGTGTTTTAATATTTACTACTATGTGTTTTTTACGATGCAAACATTATTTATGTATTTACTGCATATAAAATTCTATTCTATTCTATTCTATTCTAACCTTGTAGCTGTTTATACAACCTTATAGAATTTAATTTGCTACTTGGGCATGTTTTCAAATATTCCTTGATCCGAATTTATCGAGTAATTACTCGCCAGAAAGAGTCCGAATTGGTACAAAAAGATCTAGAAGTTTTTTCCTTGTGGTGTACAAATAATTCACTTGATGTTAACATCGATAAGTGCCAAATTATTACGTTCGCTGAAATTAGAAGTCCAATATTTTCTGAATATAAACTGAATAATATAGCTTCCAGAAGAGAAGAATATGTACGTGACCTGGGAGTTGAATCTCATACGAAATGAGTTTTAATCTTTGAGTATCAGAAATTGTGACAAAAAGTTTCAGAATGTTAGGTTTTGTGTTGAGAATTTCCACTGATTTTTCAATGGAAACAAAGAAGATCCCATATTGTGCTTTCGTAATATCAATTCCCGAATATTGTTCGGTTATATGGGACCCATACTAGAATGTTAATTACGAGTTGATCGAGAATGTACAGAAAAAATTCTTGAGGAATTGTGCTCTTTACTTAGGTCTTCAACGAAATGAGTATGAGTACAGTCAAATCTAACCATGTCAAATTTGAAATCATTAAAGAGAGAAGAATGTCTATGAATTTGAGTTTCCTTTTCAAAATAATGAATGCTAGATTCAACTTCCCAGAACTACTTCAACTAATAACTTTTCATATCAAACAAGATACCAGAAATTCGGATATTTTTCATTCTAACTTCTTCCATACCAATTATGCTCTGATCTGTCCGATTCCCCGTTTTCTGAAGCTGGGGAACCAATATCATAATAACATAAATTCATTCAATGTGTCGCCTCAGGTGTTAACTGAAAAGGCTATAGCATTTCCGAAGATTTTCTGCACATATCCTTTTCATTGTGAGTACCAGATTTGTTACACCTTTCAGTGATGTAGACACTAGACATAAGGATTCTTCAATACACTGATTGCAAAATATCTGCATTTATCCAACCCTGAATCTTACACTAGACATGCGTTTTGGCAATCATCAGCGACACTTTAGGTAAATTCACGTGGCGATTTATTACAACTGAAAAAACACCAAGGATGGAAATCTAGTGCAGTTGCAGAAGGGTACGTTGATGGATCCATGCCAACAAAACTAGAATGCCCCGCGAAAATTCTGACTGGAAATACATCATCATCAAGTAGTAGAAACCCATTGTGTAAAAATATCATTAAATGGACTGTGGTCGATGATTGTGAATCTTGAATAGCTGAATGACCCAATGCGCCGTCTCTAGATTTGCCAACCATCGGAGAAAGCATTTCCAATGATGATTACAAAAAAAAACACTATTGGGAAGGCTTGAATCGATAATTGACAATACTCTTCTGATTAATTTTCCTCAGAATTGCATCTCAAATCGAATGAGCTATTGCTCATATTTTTTGAAAACTTTCAGCTATTTTTCGCAGGAAATTCACTTCTCGACTAGACTATTACGCATCTGTGTAATGAGGGTGTTTTGTGGCAGTAGAACACCAGAACATATGAACTGTTACTTATTCTGATTAGGTTCAGAGAAATATCGGACTTTTTTTGATCGGATACCCAAGTCTCTCGCTCAGTGCTCGTCGTACTACAATTCATTAATAATGTAGCTACGCGAAGGGTACCCAGAAATATATTTTGGCTACCTTTTTTTTTTCACCACAACAAGTGTAGAAACGTACCGGCTATCACCAGAACCACACGTACTACAATTAATGATCAATGTAGATATACGAGAAGTACCGGGTGATAACATTTAACAATTAGTCAGTGGTCCTCTTGCTTCTTCTCGTTCTTTGACGATGAAATATGGATCTCTGATGGATGTTCATGGAACTATTCGGCTCCCACCGCCCTACAATTTCTAATGAAGAATGTAGTGACATAGAAAGTCGTATAGCACAATGATTAATCTTCTTATCCGTCGATGCCAGGGACTCTTCTTGAAAAACAAACTCAATTATGCAGTTCTGGAAATATTTCATTCATCTCAACTATTGACATAAAGAAAATCACGAATAATTGACATGAGTTGAAGCAAAACTAATGACATATTTCGTATACTGAAAAGTTTTACACCATGCCCCCCTTAGGGTTGAGCACCCATGGATAGTTAATCCCCTCCTCGTTATGTGTGAACGAGATTCACTGTCCACTCCCATCCTCCCCCGCTCTTCCTTGGAGCGGTTCTCAACTCGCAGATGGCACGTTTGCGAAATTGAAATCCTACCTCCTGGGTATGAAGTCAGCCTGTGAGTGTTTTAAACCTCTTGTTTATCTGATCTTGTATGTTTACCTGACTTGTGCTGTGTGTGCATGGTGGTTATGTACCTGATGGGTGTGTGAGTGGTGGGTGTGATGTGGGTGTGTTGATCTTACGTGTTTTGTATTGAGTTGTTACCCACCTGACGCGCGAGTGCTTATCTCGGTGGTGGACGGTCGTTCTGGTAGACTGGTCGCTATAATTCTCCTTTCTCTAAACCTGGATGGTCCAGGTTCAGGTTCGCGTGAATGTTTTGGATCACGGGTTCGTGTGGGTGTCCGTCTTCAGGAATGTTGTGGTGGCGTGGTTCCGGAGATGGTCGTCAATGAAGTTCGGATTGACATTCGGGTCCCTGAATGAATCTATTCGGGATTATTTGGGGGTTCATGCATTATTAGGCTCACGTTTGAGAATGGCTGGATCTTGGTCCTGTATGTTTGGATACATACAAGATGATGGGGAGGAGGATGGTCTGATAAGGAGCAGCTTCAACTGGAGGTCATATTGCTACTGTGTCCTATGAGGGGGTAGAGGTTCTTCCGAACTGATTTCGCTAGTCCGAGCCTCCGATCTACGTGTTGCCTAAATGTCATTTTTTTGTCCAGGGTGAGTCCAAGGTATTTGGCCTCGTTTGCCCATGCGATTCGTTGGTCACTCATGTTGACATGTCCTGACGGCTCTTTCCGCGTTGACCTCGTTCTTCCATAGGTTGAACCAGTCCTCAAGCTTATCTGCTTGATCTTGCAGGTATCGTGTTACTTGCGTTGCGTTTACCGATCTGGCCACTAGTGCTGTATCGTCCGCGTATAGCGCTAGCTTGTTGAAGTTGTCAGCTTTGGGATGTCCGCCGTGTAGATGAAGAACAGGTGTGGGGATAAGACTGCGCCTTGCGGTACTCCTGCTTCTAGGGTCCTCACTGCTGAGAAGTCGCAGCCAACTTTACTTCGGCACCGTCGTCCCTGCAGGAAAGAGTCTATCAGCTTCACTATGGGAGTGGGGTATCCGAGGTCTGCCATTTTCGTGATTGAGCCATCGTTCCAAACCCTGTCGAAGGCCTTGGAAACGTCTAGGAATGAATCTACTGTATGGTGTCCTCTGCCCAGGTTGAAGCCTGTTACGTCAAAGTACACCATCCTCAGGCCTGCCTTTCCGTAGAGTGTCCTTGTCGGAAGCCGAACTGCTCGTCTGGTAGGACGTCGAGTTCTTCCGTTAGCGGTTTCGATCGTCCCTGGATGACTCGCTCTGCCACTTTGCTCATCGAGGGTGTGAGGCTGATTGGTCGGTGGTTTCGCGGTATCACATTGTTCTTGTGGGGTTTGGGGATCATGATGACCGTGGCTTCTTTCCATGGTCGTGTAAAGTGTCTGAGCCTGAGCACTGCATTGACGCTGTTGGTCAAGGCAACAATTCCTTTTCTCGGTAGATTCTTCAAGGTTCTATTTGAAATTGGGTCTGGTCCGGGTGCCTTGCGGATAGCAACGTTCCGTATGATGTCCTTGATTTCTTCTGGCGAAGTTGGTTCATGGACGTGCTTGGCATCATCGATCCGTCTTATTCTCCTGACAGTCTGACTGGCTCGGGTTTCCATGTCTTTCACCTCGTTGGTTAGGTTGACCTGGTTGTCTCTACATTGGCGATCGAAGGCGTCCGCAAATGCTTACGCCTTTTCGTTGTCAGTGTTGACCAGGTCCCCCTTTCCGTAAAGTGGCGGGCACGGTTTTCTCCTGCCTTGTCGAAGTACTCTCTGCATTCTCCATACAGAGTTGTCTTCTGTGCTCATTTCTGTCATTCTGTTGTACATCGCTGTGTTTGGTGAGCTCTGAGTTCCAGCCGCAGTTGCCTGCCTGCCTGGTTCATTCTCCTCTCATCTTAGGGGGCCAGTGATCTCCGGTATCTCCTTTTCAAGCGGCACCTGTTACTTACTAACTCCCTAACTTCTGGGGTTAGTGCTAGTTGGAAGTTGAACCCGGTTGCTCGGGTGGTCTTGGAGCTGCGTTCTATGGCTTCTTGGATGGTTTGTTGCAACTGTGTTGTTGCTCTTTCGGGGTCTGCTTTTGTGTGTATTCGTGTGGGGTGTCCTATGGAGTCGTGTATGATCTTTGGAATCGGTTCCAGTCGGTGGTTTTCTTGGTAGCTGGTTAATCAGGTTCTGCGTCTTCCTCCCCTATTGTTAGTAGGATTGGGTTGTGGTCTGAGGAGCCAGCGTCTAATACTTCCATCTCAGTGTTGGCTGGAATGGACTGTATCAGTGCCATGTCTAGGATGTCTGGTGTATAGTTTGCTAGTCCATGGTAGGTAGGTATGAAGGGGGCTACTACGTCGATGTGGTTGTAGTGGCCAGTAAGTTCTCCAGATTTGGCCTCATGGATTGTTGTTTCTGCAGTGCCATGTCTGTGACTTCGCTTCAAAGTCTCTACAGTGGGGTGATGGTCTGGAAATAGTTCTGCAAGGTCTTCTCTTTGTATATTTGTCCCCCTGGCAGGATATACGTTGAGATGATTCTAAGCATTCCTATGCGTCTGACTTCCACTTTCACTGGACTGCTTCGAGATAGTTCTGGTTTCTCAGCCTCGTGTTGTTCGAGGACGGTCCTCACTAGCAGGGCTGCGCCTCCACGGGTGCGGCAACCGGGTCTATCTGTTCGGTAGCAAGTGAATCCTGGCAGATGGAAGTTCTTCTGGGGTTTCAGCGCTGTTTCCTGGATGGCGAAGATGTCCACTTCACTGATGTCCACTGTACCAGTTCGTGCAGATCATTGTTGCGGGTGAGTGCGCTGTTGATGTTCCAGGAGCAGATTTTGAGTTTTTTGGAGGATGTGTTAGCATTTGAGGTTTCCGAGGGCCTGGCTTTGTTTGAAGAGCTCAATAAGTTGCTTCCTGAACGCTTCAGGTAGGGCCAACAGTTCTTGGTTGATTGTTGTGGTTGCCGTCGTCGTTGTCCTGGTTGGCACCCATTTTGGTGGTGCCTGTGGTGCTTGGGGTTGGGGCACAGTTTTGGGTCCCTGCCTCCTTCGTGGTGGTTAATGATTGTTGTGGTGGTTGGTATGTTTGGGTTTGATGAATTTCGGGCATCCTCCGAATCTGGCTGTTTGTGGGCCCCCACAGTTGGCGCAGGTGACTGGCTGCTCCTTGGTCTCCAGAGAGGTTCCAGACTCGTGTTCTGTTCTGCACTCCACGCATCTGGGGGTGAAGTGGCAGCACCTTTGTGCATGTCCAAACCATTGGCATTCATGACACTTGGAGACGAAATCGCTGGTCATTTACCGCTAGGGTTTCACTCTCACTTTGAGCATAACGAACGTGTCCAGTATGAAGATGTGGCTTTCGGACTCAGGCAATTCCACTAGGAATAGTGTAAGTGCCTATTTCGTGCGTCTAGACGTCATTCATTGGCATTCCAGGACTGTGAACCCTGAATCCTGGATGCTTCCCTTCACGTCTTCGGGCTTGGTGTTTTCTGGTTCTCCTTGGATCACCGTGTGCAGTGGAATCTATGTTTTGAGACTGTATGTATAAAGTCGTAGCCACCGGCTTCCAGGAATGTCGTTGTTGCCCTCCAGCTCACCTCGTTTTCCGTATGGATGATTATTCCATCGGACGTTAGCCTAGCCTTCAGGAAGTTGATATTTCTTCTGGCCATTTCGGCGGAGACGGTCTGATACTCGTCGTTATTTCTAGGGACTACTGGTGGTGGTCTTTACGAGTCACCTGGGGAAAGGGGATCTCGAGGATGGTTTGGTCTCCGTTGGCTGCGACGGAGACCTTTTTGACATCTGGGGTCGTTTTGGTTTGTGGGGCTGTTTCTGTTGTTGGGGGGTTCTGGGGTCGCATTTTTCGCAGTTCTTTCCGGCCTGTTCTTGACGGAGGTGAACTCCGAGTCGTCATTGATCTCGTTTTCCTTTTCGGATTCTGAGAGGGACCTTTTCTTGGAGACATTTTCTTTTTTCGTCTCCATGACATCCTCGTGTTGTGCTGGTGCAGCCTGAGCTGGCTTCCAGCCTCCAAGTTGCTGAGGGTGGCGATGGCCTCGGCCACTTCCTTCTGGAAAGCAGCCGCTGCGGCATTGTCGTAGGTGAGGAGTTCTTTAACTCCTCATTTTGTTTTCGAAATTTCGAGTTTTCCTTGCAGATTTCCGCATTTCCCATACGGATGTCATCCAGCTGTTTTCTTAGCTAGGTAAGAACGTCGTAAAGATCTTTCATCTTCATTTTCTTCATCTTCCTTGAGGCGAGAGAGTCTTGACTACTCTCGTTCGAGAATTTGGCAGATACTTCTTCCCATTTTTTCTGATGGTTGTTTGTTCGTCCGAGAACAGAGCTGTATTTGCTCTATTTCACCATCACTGGTAAACTTATTTCCTGAAATTCAATGCTTTATCCTTTAGGGAAAAAACAATATTTGATCCTAAGAGAAAAAAAGATCAATTTTTCCGTGGGATAAATAACACTTATGATTTCTGAAAATAAGATTTGGTGATTATTTCCTGTAGGAAATATATATTATGCTGTGAGGGAAAAATATGATTAGTATTAGTTTATGTGTGTAAATAATTCAAATCAATTAAGATTTAACCAATAACGATTTAACCCAAAAAATAAAAATAAATTAGATCACAAAAATGTATCGCAGTAGGATTGGGAAATGCTGACGTGCACAGAATATATCAATGAAGATTAAATCAATGAAGATTCAAACCAGTGAAAATAAAAACTTACACAAATCGCATAGATATACTCACTAATCCTTCTGGGTAAGGCTTAGATGCACCAGTAATCACTTTTCAATTGAACGGCCACCAACGATCTAATGATCTGGACGGCTATAATCTTCATAGTACTTGACTAGGGTTTATCTCAGGTAGAAGCTGTATTTCGGACGATGATCGGAGCGATAACTTCGGTAGTATACGGTAGTAGTACTCACTATAGAACTTATGACTGAAAAGTATTAGAATTCATACCTTATCTTATAACCCAGCGAGCACAAAAACTTCTCAGAGATGTTTGAGTACGAGATTTTGAGACATATACAGAAATTGAACTCTTATAGAAAAGCCAATGTCCGCCAAAGGTGGCGATTTTCAGAATGTCCCTGGGATGTCACGAAAAAAACTTTTCCTGATTTTTTTTAATCCTTTTCATAGACACAACAGAACATTCCCAAAACGTTTTGCGCACATTGACTCGCTGTGAATGAAAGATTTCTGAAGCCTTTTGTTATTCATTTGGACATTTGGAGGTGTCACATTCTATTTGAAATGGAGTTTTTTTTCCAATGTTATACCACCATGAATGCATCTTCCTTTTATGATGTCTTTCATGGAATATAAATGGAGATTCTTCTTGAAAAAACAAACTTCACAGTTTTTGAGTAAAACTTCTCCATTAATTTAGTCTGTAAGCATGATAGTGTTGATGTTGAAAAATAAAAATGAAGTTTCGTCATGACTTCGAAGGCTTTTATATTTCTAAGGGGATCGGGATTAAGATTTCCTCCCATGATTATATATTTTCTTATATATAATTCCAATTGTATCTCTGGAAAAAAAGATTTATTCGAAATTATATTTAGAAAAATAATCATTCAGTTTTATCAAAGCCTGAATTCTTCTATTTGAAGAGTCAATATAATTCAGGTTGCACGAGTCTGTTGGAAAACAGATACCATGATTGAAATTACAAGTTGTGCAAACAAAACGTGACAGCCACCTACTAGATTTTTTGATTCCATTTACAAAAGATCCGTTCATGTACAATGTAGTATTTTAATTTTTTTTATCAGGAACTACGATACTTTGAATAGACGTTCGTACGAACAGTGGTCAGTACTGTTTTCTGGCTCAACATCTACTCTCCTGTATGATATAGCTGAATTGAGCAAATCTAGGAGGAATTTCCAGAACTCAAAGCCAATTTCGGTACATTTGATACATATGGTATGTCAAACGTAAACAATATTTACAATAATTATACATAAATGAAACACGTTACATGAACATAAATTACAGATAGACAGACAGAATAAAAAACTAAAATAATAAATCAATACATATATAATCTGAACATTTGAAATATCTGGTCATCTTATTCGTCTAATCTAGGGCGTCGTCTAGGTATTCATTCACACTGTAATAGCATTTTTGCTGTAGCATTTCTTCATAGAGTACCCAAAACTAGAAAATTGAAATCTGAAGGGACTGAATTATTGTATAACAGTCGAATAGCGTTATTTTAAGGACTGTTTGTTTTTATTAAGCCTTTTGTTGCAATAATTTTGTTTTTCAAAGAAAATTGTTGTATTAAATGATTTTATAGTGACTTTTACAATATATGCTATAACGCATTATACGATCATTTCTTTCAAAATGATATAATACTTCATAAGCAAGTTTATACAATATCATTTTATAAGACTTGTATACCTATTGTATGAGAGTTCTATTATATACTATATAACTATAGCTACACCATTATGAAGTAGTTACTTAAGCTTGCCTTATTGAAGCTGTTTAATGTTGTATAATGCATATTTTATCGCATTCGATTGCGTTGCATTATAAAACACTTTTATACGTGAACTTCAAATGCTATAAGCCTTTCTCCTTCATGAATGCTTTATAAACAGTGTATGACATAATAAATTCGTTCCAAAATCTGCGTTATAAGACTGAAGTGAATGTAACCTCACTTTTGCATTGAAATATTTGATTTCAATCGGTGACAAATCCAATTAAAGTATGAATTCTCAGTGAAAAAAAGTTGACAAACACAGTGGCAATATTAAAGAGCGTGTAAGAAAAAGTATCAACAAATTCTTGCAAGTGATCCAGAGATTTTATATCCTGATTTCAATGAAAGTAGGCCTAATACCACCGAGGTTGAGAACATTATTTCTTCCGTCACACAAGACAAACCCAATAATAATAAAAGTATCAGTGTGGTTGATGGGCTCTGCTGCTCTTCGTTTTCCGTGGTACTCTCATTGGTATCAAGCATCTAAGATAATTCTGCTTCTGCCATTTGAAATGATGCAAACCCTTGTCTTTTTGTCTCACATGGTATGGACATCCAGTTAGGGTCAGGAGCGGATTCTGGATCCTGTTGGTACTTGTATGCAAATTTTTTGGGCCAAAACAATGTTCCACATTGTTCTCAACGCTTGGGAACAACAGTGAGTTTTGTTTCCTTTCTCAATAGTATCGACTATTTCAAGCATCACTTATATGTTATAAAAATCAATTTTATACATAAACACAAAATGATATGACCGACAAGACAATAACAATAACAAATTATGCCACTTTGAGGTTAGGATGCAAAAGATTTTATAGATGTTGTATAGTGCCGCTAGTCGCACACAACCACGTTAAACAACCGAATGATACCATGATGCAGATATCTCTTTAGCCTTCTTAAACTTTTTGGAGCATGGTTGTCACGTTGACCTGAAAATTTTATAGTTGAAAAAAAATTTTAACCTCCGCAGATTAATCTTGTTTATTTGAGATAAATCTGAATCAAATCTAAGTATAACTAACCCTCCGATGGTTGCAAGGATTGCTGTAATTTTTTTATGTAAAACCCCATTCTAACCACAGCTATAGTCGATTTAACTGTAATGAAAAGGAGATTTGACATTTGTCACATGGCAAATTGATTGGCATTTGAACCAAACATCACGTGAAATGTGTCAAATCGCCTTCTTAGTAAGTAAGTGAAATCGACTATAGCACTCTCTCTTTCGTTTCAATAATAACCTTGGAAAAAGTAGTTTAATTATTCATAAATGATAAAATCTTTTCCTTGAAATAGGAAGTTAGTATTTATTATCCTCGGCTCAGACCGAATTTCGAATACATTGCTAATTAATTATTATCAGTTGGTTTGAATGTTCAAATTCTTAATACCATATTAGAAGCTCTGGCAACCTCTACTTTTCGCTCTCAATATAATTATTACTTGTCAAAAATAGTTGTATTGTGCCCAAATTTTCTTTGTTATAGAACAGTTTTTTCGTATACCGTTTCATTTTACAATGAAACATTGTTTAAGGCATTTCTTTCTGTTATAATTGTTGTATTATAAATCGCCATATTTAAATAAGGAATTCTTGTACAGGCTATCGCCGCCATTATGAGCAATTGAGTGGGAAACATGAAACTCAATTGAAAAATGTGACTTTATTATTATTCAGATAATTATATTGTGAAAGAATTGTCATATGAGGTAATAAACTATTATAATCATTAAAAAAAGATAATTTTAAGATTTTTTATATTATTATTTCTTCAAGTATCTACTTGAAACTTAACCAAACTTATAGCGCCCCATTTTTTTGCCAAAATTTGTGCTATACAAACCTACCAAATGATTTTATTATTTTTACTACCGATGTCCGCCCAAGCGGCCCAAGTCGTTTCAATAAGTCTCCATTTTTACAATAAAACGCATGATGCACTCTTGAATTAAAATATAATTTGGTTCTAATATTCTCCACTAAAAAAGAAAATGCTTCTTTGAACTGCTAAATGACAGAATGTTCTCATTGTGCTCGTAATATCAGCATTATAAAAAAATATATTCCATTATACAATCATTTTGTGAGACCTTTATAGTGCCGCTTTAATCCCATTTCATAGATGTGTCTACGTGAACAGTCGTATAAAAGTTGTTTGAAACAGTCATATGAGAGTTGTATGAACTTTCAGAAGAACTCTTATACTATCAAACTGTTGTATAAAAATGGGCCCTTTTTGGTTGTATAAGGATCATTTATTTGTTTTGTAGACCGTCATGAGAATTTTAGTATCCTATAAAATATACCTTGTAGCTGTTTATACAAACCTTATAGAATTCAAATTGCTACTTGGGTATGTTTTCAAATTCTCAGAATTTCCTGATCTGAATTTATCGAGCGATTACTTGCCAGAAAGAGTCCGAATTAGTACAATAAGATCTAGAAGCTTTTTCCGTGTGGTGTACAAATAATTCACTTGATATTAACATCGATAGTGCCAAATCATTACGTTCGCTAAAATTGGATGTCCAATATTTTTTTAATATGAACTGAATAATATAGCTCTCAAAAGAGAGAAATATGTTCCCTACCTGGAAGTCAAATCTCATAGCAAAATGAGTTTTAATCTTCAAGTATCAGAAATTGTGGTAAAAAGTTTGAAAATGCTAGGTTTTGTGTTAAGAATTTCTACTGATTTTGCAGAGGAAACAAAGAAGATCCTATATTGTGCTTTCGTAATATCTATTCTCGAATATTGTTCGGTTATATGGAACCCATACTATAATGTAAATATCGAGTTGATCGAGAATGTACAGAAAAAATTCATGAGGAATTGTGCTTTTCACTTAGGTCTTCAACGAAATGAGTATGAGTACAGTCAAATCTTAACCATGTTGAATTTGAAATCATTAGAAGAGAGAGAAGAATGTCTATGAATTTGAGTTTCCTTTTCAAAATAATGAATGGTAGATTCAACTGCCCAGAACTATTTCAACTAATAACTTCTTATATTCAACAAGATACCAGAAATCCGGATATTTTTCAGTTAAACTTTTTCCATACCAACTATGCTTTGAACAGTCCGATTCCCCGTCTACTGAAGGAAAACCAATATCATAATAACATGAATGTATTTGATGTGTCGCCTCAGGTGTAAGAAAATCAATTGACAAGGCTAAAGCGTTTCCGAAGCCTTCCTGTACATTTCATTTTCTTTGTAAGTACCAGATTTGTTACACCTTTTAGTAATGAGACACTAGACAAAGGATTCTTCAATACACTGATTGCAAAATATCTGCATTTATCCAACCCTGAATCTTACACTAGACATCAGTTTTGGCAATCATCAGTGACACTTTTGGCAAATTCACGTGGCGATAACTGAGAAAACACCAAGGATGGAAATCTAGTGCAGTTGCAGAACGGTACGTTGATGAATCCATGCAAACGAAACTAGAATGCGCTGCAAAAATTCTGACTGGAAATACATCATCATCAAGTAGTAGAAACCCAACGTGTGAAAATATCATTAAATGGACTGTGGTCGATGATTGTGAATCTTGAATTGCTGAATGACCCCATGCGCCGTCTCCAGATTTGCCAACCATCGGAAAAAGCATTTCCAATGATGATTACATTGAAAAAAAATCACCATTGGGAAGGCTTGAATCGATAATTGACAATACTCTTCTAATTCATTTTCCTCAGAATTGCATCTCAAATCGAATGAGCTATTGCTCATAATTACTGAAGACTCTCAACTTTTTTTCGCAGGAAATTCACTTCTCGACTAGACCATTACGCTTCTGTGTAATAAGGGGGTTTTGTGGTAGTAGCACACCAGAACATAAGAACTGTTACTTATTCTGATTGGGTTCAGAGAAATATCGGACTTTTTTATAATCGGATACCCAAGTCTCTCGCTCAGTGCTCGTCGTACTACAATTCATTAATAATGTAGCTACGCGAAGGGTGCCCAGTTATATATTTGGTTTACATGATCTTTCCTCACCACAACAAGTGTAGAAACGTACCGGCTATCACCAAGAACCATACGTACTACAATTTGTGATCAATGTACCGGGTGATAACATTATAAAATTAGTCAGTGGTCCTCTTGCTTCTTCTCGCTCTTTGACGATGAAATATGGATCTCTGATGCATTTTCGAGGAACTATTCGGCTCTCAACGCACTACAATTTCTAATGAAGAATGTAGTGACATAGAGAGTCGTATAGCACAATGAATAATCTTTTTATTCGTCGATGCCGGGGTCTCTTCTTGAAGAACAAACTCAATTATGCAGCTCTGGAAATATTTCATTCATCTCAACTATTGATATAAAAAAAAATCACGATTTTTCGACAGGAATTGAAGCAAAACTAATGACAAATTTCGTATACTACAAAGTTTTACACGATGCCCCCCTTAGGGTTGAGCGCCCATGGATAGTAAATCCCCTTCACGTTATGTGTGAACGAGATTTACTGTCCACTCCCATCCTCCTCTGCTTCTCCTTGAAGCGGTTCTCAACTCGCAAATGGCACGTTTGCGAGATTGAAATCGTACCTCCTGTGGTATGAAGTCAGCCTCTGAGTGCTTTAAACCTCTTGTTATCTGATAATTGTTCATTTACCTGACTTGTGCTGTGTGTGCATGGTGGTTATGTACCTGATCGGTGTGTGAGTGTAGGGTGTGATGTGGGTGTGTTGATCTTACGTGTTTTGTATTGAGTTGTTACTCACCTGACGCGCCGGAGTGCTAATCTCGGTGGTGGACGGTCGTTCTGGTAGACTGGTCGCATATAATTCTCCCTTTCTCTAAACCTGGGATCGTCCAGGTTTAGGTTCGCGTGAATGTCTTGGATCACCGGGTTCGTGTGGGTGTCCGTCTTCAGAAATGTTGTGGTGGCGTGGTTCCGGCGATGGTCGTCAATAAAGTTCAGATTGACATTCAGGTCCCTGTGGCTCTTTTCCGCGTTGATCTCGTTCTTCCATAGGTTGAACCAGTCCTCAAGCTTGTCAGCTTGATCTTGCAGGTATCGGGTTATTTGCGTTGCGTTCACCGATCTGGCCACTAGTGCTGTATCGTCCGCGTACAGCGCTAGCTTGTTGGAGTTGTCAGCTTTGGGATGTCCGCAGTGTAGATGAAGAACAGGTGTGGAGATTAGACTGCGCCTTACGGTACTCCTGCTTCTAGGGTCCTCACTGCTGAGAAGTCGCTGCCAACTTCACCTTGGCACCGTCGTCGTCCCTGCAGGAACGAGTCTATCAGCTTCACTATGGGAGTGGGGTATCTGAGGTCTGCCATTTTGATGATTGAGCCATCGTGCCAGACCCTGTCGAAGGCTTCGGAAACGTCTAGGAATAAGGCTCCTGTATGGTGTCCTCTGCCCAGGTTGGAGCCTGTTACGGCAAAGTCCACTATCCTCAGGACCTGCATTTCCGTAGAGTGTCCTTGTCGGAAGCCGAACTGCTCGTCTGGTAGGACGTCGAGTTCTTTCGTTAGCGGTCTCAATCGTGTGGGGCTGATGGGTCGGTGGTTTCGCGGTATCACATTGTTCTTGTGGAGTTTGGGGATCATGATGACCGTGGCTTCTTCCCATGGTCGTTAAAAGTGTCTGAGCCTGAGCACTGCATCGACGCTGTTGGTCAAGGCAGCAATTTCTTCTCTCGGTAGAGCCTTCAAGGCTCTATTCGAAATTGGGTCTGGTCCGGGTGCCTTGCGGGTAGCAAGGTTCCGGATGATGTCCTTGTTTTCTTCTGGCGAAGTTGGTTCAAGGACGTACTTGGCATCATTGATCCGTCTTATTCTTCTTACAGTCGGACTAGCTCGAGTTTCCATGTCTTTCACCTCGTCGGTTAGGTTGACCTGGTTGTCTCTACATTGGCGTTCGAAGGCGTTCGTCCGCAAATGCTTTGAAATGGGGTTTTGTTCTCGATGTTATACCACCATGAATGCATTTTCCTTTTGGGGTGTCTTTCATGGAATATAAAAAGAGATTCTTCTTGAAAAAACAAACTTCACAGTTTTTGAGTGAAACTTCTCCATTAATCTAGTCTGTAAGCATGATAGTGTTGATGTTGAGAAATAAAAATTAAGTTTTGTCATAACTTCGAAGACTTTTATATTTCTTAGGGTATCGGAATTAAGATTTCATCCCATGATTATATATTTTCTTATATATTATTCCAATTGTATTTCTGGAAAGGAAGATTTATTTGAAATTATATTTAGAAAAATATTCATTCAGTTTTATCACGGCCCGAATTCTTCTATTCAAAGTGTCAATATAATTCAGGTCGCACGAGTCTGTTGGAAAACAGATACCATGATTGAAATTACAAGTTGTGCAAACAAAACGTGACAGCCACCTACTAGATTTTTTCGATTCCATTACAGAAGATCCGTTTATGTACACTGTTGTATTTTAATTTTTTTATTGGGAAACTATTGCTTTAACGGACACAACACACGAGTTGAGAAAGTTTTGCAATAGATCGTTCTTTTCATAATATATTTTTTCATTCACAAAATTTGTTTCGTTGAAAAGTTTTGGTAAAAAATGTAATAGGAGTTGCATTTTTCACCCCTTTAAAATAGCACAACAAAATTGAAAAAATATTCATCGGTAGCCTTTTTATTGGTAGAAATAATTACAAGAAGACATTGCTTCAACTCTTCAGAGTAATTTTTCTCATCATTGGAATCGTGTACTTTTCAAGGAAAGGCCAAAAAGCTTTTGTTAACATGAAATATCCCCTTCAAATTTCGACAAGGAATCACTCCCTAAAAACGTTTGCACTTATTTAATAACACCCTGTGGAAACGCATGTATAAAAAGTGCTCAGTGCTGCTTCATGGTTCTGAATGGTAAAGAAGATTTTTGAAGGAAAACTCGGAAACCCAAACCCAAGCACCTATCGTAGTACTGTTCTGAATCTACGTATGTACGAAAAATTCCGAAGCGTACCACTCGTATACTACGGAAGAATGTTACCTTGAAGAGTCACAGAACGTTGTAGAGAATAACTCAGAACAGTCCGAGAACAGATCGTACTACAATACTTTGAATAGACGTACGTACGAACAGTGGTCAGTACTGTTTTCTGGCTCAACATCTACTCTCCTGTATGATATAGCTGAATTGAGCAAATCTAGGAGAAATTTCCAGAATTCAAAGCCAGGTACCCATCGTACTCACGGTTCTGTAACATCGTATGTACGAAATATACCAAGGATTCGATAATTCTCGTAACTGCGAGTCGCTGAGTACCAGACGAAGTACGAAGGAATGCTTAGAGTTATGTACAGCCGGAATGTTCCGCAACATATGTCCTTTTCATTAAATGGACTGTGTTCGATGATTGTCTATCTTGAATAGCTGAATTACCCTATGCGCCGTCTCTTGATTTGCCAACTTTCAGAAAAAGCATTTCCAATTATGATCAAATTTGAAAAAAAATCACTATTGGTAAAGCTTTAATCGGTGATTGACGATACTCTTCTGATAAATTTTCCGACACTTTCATGTATTGCAGGAACAATGCGTTCCATAACCTAGTAGTTCTACATCCTACAATCCTGAACATATGTAGTGATGAAAAGTACCAAGTAATAGAGTGTTATCTTCTGTATTGTATGACGAATTTAATATTGGATTCTGGGTCTTTAAAAGTTAGTGAACTGTCTTCTCAGTACTGAGACTGATGTTTTTTTTGGCCGTGGATTGATATGCCAGACAATTGCCCAGTTCTTGCCCATCGTACTATGATCCTATGTACTGACGAGAAGTACCGAATAAAAGACTGGCGGATTTTTTTCTCGAAATGGATCCTCTGTATTGTATGCTGGAAAAACGAATTCAATGTAGGAATCTAGGTCCTGTGAATGTTGGTGAACGTTGTCTCCTAATATTTTATGTATTGTTTTCTTTGTCGGTAATTGATAGGCCAGACAATTGCCCAGTACCTAACGAACTACAATCCATATGCAGTGACGAAAAGTACTGACTAAAATAGTGACATAGGTTTTTTCTTGAGATGGATCTCCTCTGTGTTATGCTGAGAAAACAAATGTTATTTGAGGTTCTAGGTCCTGTCAAAGTTGGTAAACGTTGTCTCCTCAGTATTGAACGCTGTACTTCCTTTGCTCGGGGTTTGATAGGCCAGACGAAATGGCATGTTTTTTTTCAATAAAAAACTGATCAATATGTCCATGAACAATTTATAGACAAATGTCGTGATTTTTTGTTGAATGTTGTTAAATGCCTTTATTCGAATCGGACTTTTTTCCGATCGGATTTCCAAGTCTATCGCTCAGTACTCGTCGTACTACAATTCATTATTAATGTAACTACGCGAAGGGTGCCAAGTAATATACTTGCTACATGATCCATTATTCACCACAAGAAGTGTAGAAACGTACATGCTATCACCAAGAACCACACGTACTACAATTTATAATCAATGTAGATATACGAGTACTCCCGAGTGATAACGTTATAGGATTAGTCAGTGGTCCTCTTGCTTCTTCTCGTTCTTTGACGATGAAATATGGACCTCTGATGCATTTTGAAGAACTATTCGGCTCCCAACGCACTACAGTTGCTAATGAAGAATGTATTGACATAGAGAGTCGTATAGCACAATGATTAATCTTCTTATTCGTCGATGCCGGGGTCTCTTCTTGGAGAACAAACTTAGTTATGCAGCTCTGGAAATATTTCATTCATTTCAACTATTGAAATAAAGATAATCACGATCTATTGACATGAGTTGAAGCAAAACTAATGACATATTTCGTATACTGAAAAGTATCACACCAGGCCCCCCTTAGGATTGTGCGCCCATGGATAGTTGATCCCCTCCACGTTATGTGTGAACGAGATTTACTGTCCACTTTCAACCTCCAAATGGCACGTTTGCGAGATTGAAATCGTACCTCCTGTGGTATGAAGTCAGCCTCTGAGTGCTTTGAACCCCTTGTTATCTGATCATTGTATGTTTACCTGACTTCTGCTGTGTGGTGATGTACCTGATGGATGTGTGAGTGTAGGATGTGATGTACGTGTTTTGTATTGGGTTGTAACTCACCTGACGCGCCGGAGTGCTAATCTAGGTGGTGGACGGTCGTTCTGATAGACTGGTCGCATATAATTTTCCCTTTCTCTAAACCTTGTATCGTCCAGGTTTAGGGTTCGCGTCAATGTCTTGGATCACCGGGATCGTGTGAGTGTCCGTCTTCAGGAATGTCGTGGTGGCGTGGTTCCGACGATGGTCGTCAATAGAGTTCGGATTGACATTCAGGTCCCTGTGGAAAAATCTATTCGGGACGTATTGGGAGCGTTCACTTCATTCTTAGGCTCACGTTTGAGAATAGCTGGATCTTTGTTCTGTATGTTTGTGCGCATTGACTCCATGCGGCGGATGCATACAGGATGATGGAGAGGAGGATGGTCCTGATGAGGAGCAGCTTCAACTGGAGGTCCATATTGCTACTGCGTCCTATGAGGGGGTAGAGGTTCCATCGAGCTGCTTTCGCTAGTCCGAGCCTCCGATCTACGTGTTGCCTGAATGTCAATATTTTGTCCAGGGTGATTCCAAGGTATTTGGCCTCGTTTTCTCATGGGATTCGTTGGTCATTCCTGTTGATATGTCCTGACGGCTCTTTTCCGCGTTGATCTCTTCTTTCATAGGTTGAACCAGTCCTCAAGCTTATCTGCTGATTTTGCAGGTATCGGGTTACTTGCGTTGCGTTCACCGATCTGGTCACTAGTGCTGTGTCGTTCGCGTACAGCGCTAGCTTGTTGAAGTTGTCAGCTCCGGGATGTTTGCCGTGTAGATGAAAAACAGGTGTGGAGATGAGACTGCAGCTTGCGGTACTCCTGCTTCTAGGGTCCTCACTGCTGAGAAGTCGCTGCCAACTCCACCTTGGCACCGTCGTTTCTGCAGAAAGGAGTCTATTAGCTTGACTATGGGAGTGGGGTATCCGAAGTCTGCCATTTTGGTGATCGAGCCATCTTGCCAGACCCTGTCGAAGGTTTGGAAGACGTCTAGGAATAAGGCTCCTGTATGGTGTCCTCTGCCCAGGTTAAAGCCCGTTACGGCAAAGTCCACTATCCTCAGGACCTGCATTTCCGTAGAGTGTCCTTGTCGGAAGCCAAACTGCTCGTCTGGTAGGACGTCGAGTTCTTCCGTTAGCGGTTTCAATCGTCTCTGGATGACTTGCTCTGCCACCTTGCTCATCGAGGGTGTGAGGTCGGTGGTTTTGCGGTATCACATTGTTCTTGTGGGGTTTGGGGATCATGATGACCGTGGCTTCTTTCCATGGTCGTGGAAAGTGTCTGAGCCTGAGCACTGCATTGACGTTGTCTGCCAAGGCAGCAATTTCTTTTCTCGGTAGAGCCTTCAAGGCTCTATTCGAAATTTGGTCTGGTCCGGGTGCCTTGCGTGTAGCAAGGTTCCGGATGATGTCCTTGATTTCTTCTGGCAAAATTGGTTCAATGACGTGCTTGGCATCATTGATCCGTCTTATTCTCCTGACAGTATGACTGGCTCGGGATTCCATGTCTTCCACCTAGTTGGTTGGGTTGACCTGGTTGTCTCTACATTGGCGTTCGAAGGCGTCCGCAAATGCTTCTGCCTTTTCGTGAATTCTCCATACAGAGTTGTTTTCTGTGCTCATTTCTGTCATTCTGTTCGTCCATTGCTGTGTTCGGTGAGCTTTGAGTTCCAGCCGCAGTTGCCTGCCTGCCTGGTTCATTCTTCTCTTATCTTAGGGGGCCAGTGACCTTTGGTATCTCCTTTTCAAGTGGCATCTGTTCCTTGCTAACTCCCTAACTTCTGGAGTTAGTGCTATTCGGAAGTTGAACCTGGTTGCTCGGGTGGTCTAGGAGCTGCGTTCTATGGCTTCCTGGATGGTTTGTTGCAACTGTGTTGTTGCTCTTTCGAAGTCTGCCTCTGTGTGTATTCGTGGGGTGTGTCCTATGGAGTCGTGTATGATCCTTTGGAATTGGTTTCAGTCGGTGGTCTTCCTGGTAGCTGGTTCCTCAGGTTCCGCGTCTTCCCCCCCCCATTTGTTAGTGGATTGGGTTGTGGTCTGAGGAGCCTTCGTCTAATACTTCCATCTCAGTGTTGACTGGGATGGACTGTATCAGTGCTTTGTCTAGGATGTCTGGTGTATGGTTTGCTAGTCCGTACTAGGTAGGTTCGAAGGGGGCTACTACTTGATGTCGTTATAGTCGGCCAGTAAGTTCTCCAGATTTTGGCCTCGTAGATTGTTGTTTCTGCAATGCCATGTCTGTGACTTCGCTTCGGAGTCTCCGATGGCTACAGTAGGGTAATGGTCTGGAAATAGTTCTGCTAGGTCTCCTCTTTGTATATTTTTCTCCCTGGCGGGATATACGTCGAGATGATTTTTGGCATTCCTATGCATCTGACCTTCACTTTCACTGCGACTGCTACGCCTCAAGATAGTTCTGGTTTCTCAGCCTCGTGTTGTTCGAAAAAGGTCCTTACCAGCAGGGCTGCGCCTCCGCGGGTGCGGCAACCGGGTCTGTCTGTTCGGTAGCAGGTGAATCCTGGAAGATGGAAGTTCTTCTGGGGTTTCGGCGCTGTTTCCTGGATGGCGATGATGTCCACTTCACTGATGTCCACTGTATCAGTTCGTGCAGATCATTGTTTGCGTGTGAGTGCGCTGTTGATGTTCCAGGAGCAGATTTTGAGTTTTTTTGGGGGTTGTGTTGGCATTCAAGTTTTCCGGGGGCCTGGCTTTGTTTGAAGAGCTCAAGAAGTTGCTTCTCCCTCCTAGGAAGCAGCTGCTGCGGCATTGTCGTAGGTGAGGAGTTGTTTCTTCAACTCCTTATTTTGTTTTCGGAACTCCGAGTTTTCCTTGCGGGTTTCCGCATTTTCCTCACGGATGTCATCCAGCTGTTTGCTCAGCTAGGTAAGAACGCCATAAAGATCTTCCATCTTCGTTTTCTTCACCTTCCTTGAGGCGAGAGAGCTTTGACTACTCTCGTTCGAGAATTCGGCAGATCCTCCTTCAGAGAATGATGCCCTTTTTTCTGATGGTTTTTTGTTCATCTGAGAACAGTATTTGCCCTATCTCACCATCACTGGTGAACTCATTTCCTGAAATTCAATGCTATATCCTGTAGGGAAAAAACAATATTTGATCCTAAGAGAAAGAAAGAATGATTTTTCCGTGGAATAAATAACACTAATAATTTCTGAAAATGAGATTAGGTGATTATTTCCTGTAAGAAATATATATTATGCTGTAAGGGGAAAATATGAATAGTATAAGTTTATGTGTGTGAATAATTCAAATCAATTAAGATTTAACCAATAACGATTTAACCCAAAAATAAAACTGAATCAGATCACAGAAATATATCGCAGTAGGATTGAGAAATGCTGACGTGTACAAAAAATATCGATGAAGATTAAACCAATGAAGATTCAACCAGTAAAAATAAAAACTTACACAAATCGCATAGATATACTCACTTATCCTTCTGGGTTAGGCTTAGATGCACCGGTTATCACTTTTCAATTGAACGGCCACCAACGATCTAATGATCTGGATGGCTATTCGCTGTGTGCAAGACTGGTAATGCCCTCTAGTGACTCGATAGCTGAAGTTTTCCTGTTCTATTTCCAATAGTAACTACGTAACAATTTCAATTTTTTAACAATTTCTAAATAATATACGACGATGTAACAATTTTGTGCTCACTACTAGTTCCAGATGAATCGAAGTTTTCCCAACGTACTTCAATTGCTAATGAAGTATGTAGTGACGTAGAGAGCCGTACGAGATTTTGAGACATTATACATCCACTGCGACGTTTTCGGGGTCAGAGATTATGAATTTTATGTCGAAGATCATTAATTGCGGCCCCAAGATGGAGGACGAGTTTTGTGATCATGGCCGATTCGATTCAAAATTGGTATGCGGTGGTTTTCGCGGTCTGAGATTTTGATTTTTTAGTCAAAATTTATAAATTTAAGTGGCGGCCGCAGGATGAAGAACGAGTTTTCTGATTATGGTCATATTTTTGTGGTATGTGGGGATTTTCAGGTCCGGAGATTATGAATTTTTTGTCAATATCTATAAATTTGAGATGGCGACTTCAGGATGACGGACGAATTTTGTGATTATGGTCAGATTCTATTCAAAATTGGTGTGTGGGTAATTTTATATCATTTAGTGGTAATAATGAATGAAATACATATGTGAGAGGTATTATAAACAGAGAAATCATGTGATCATCGAACTGTGAATCATATCAACGAAGTAAACTTGGGAATAAAACATGTATAACAATCATTATAATCATAGTGGTAACTGTTTCTGTTATCAACTCTAGTAACACGTAACACGAAAATACTCACAACAATCGATCGAATAAAAATTTGAACAAATGACAGGCAGCTCCGGCAAGACAGGGGGCATGGGATTCCCGAGTAACAAACAACAGAATGTCGGTGGTTAGGTGGCAAATAAAACAGACTTCGACCAAACGACGGAAGGAACGTTCTAATTACTCTATCCGTAGACCAGTCCGGTAGTGGTAGTGTATCTTCAGACAATGGTGGGAGGTTTTGCCATCGTATAATGGTTCCGCTGAAGCTGAATTGTGGTACGGACTACACAGCAGATAGAATGAATGGTGCTAGCATCTTAAATGAAAAATTGTAGATTTGGAGGCCTGAACAAAAAACTGGGAAGATTTCCAAAAAACTGTAAATCTACAGTTGAAACTGCGGGGTTGGCAACTCTGATGCTAGTACATTCAATTCATTTAATACTTACTTCATTTACAGACAAGTTATGTAGAAATATAAGAGAAACAAAGATATCATCCACGTATTATCACTCAACGATAATATCCGACTTGTAATCGCATAGATATTCTACCGCTCATGTATCATTTTAAATTTCCCGCAAGCAGAACAGCACATACACCCAAGAGAATTTACTGAATATGAGAAGCTTAGAGCGCACTCCAATTTATCCTAAAAAAAGCAAAAAAGAATCTTGGCGAAATTATGTCTCCTCAATCAATAGTTCCACCAATATGACTGAAGTTTGAGAAAAAATCCGAAAGATAAAGGGTACATCCCCTCACCCAAAAATAACCTCTTTGAAGTTGGACGGAAACTCTATAGAAAACAACGTCGATATTTCGAACATTCTGGGTGATACTTTCCGAGACCTTTTCAGTGACAAAAATTACAAACCAGAATTCCTTGAACACAAAGCTGCGACAGAAAAAGAACCCATCAAAATATCAGACGACTGTAACAATCCCCTGAATGCCGCGATAACCGTAGCGGAACTCGAAGACGCACTGAACTCAGTTAAAGACTCCAGCCCAGGGCCGGATAATATACCGTATGCCTTTCTCGCAAATCTTCCTGTAGTTGCAAAACTCTATTTATTGAAAATCTTCAACCTGATCTTTCTCAATCGAACATTTCCCAACAACTGGAAAGTGGCCACAGTCATTCCTATACTTGAACAGAACAAACTCCGAACGGATCCAAAATCATATAGACCTATATCACTCACATGTACCATGTGCAAACTATTCGAGAAAATACTCAACCGAAGATTGCAGTTTTATCTGGAAACAAATAGTTCAATAATACCACAACAGAGTGGTTTCCGGAAACACCGCTCAACTACAGATAACATAATAAGTATTGAATCTACTATACATGAAGCTTTCTCAACAAAACGCAAAGTCATCGCAGTTTTTTTCGATATTTGTAGAGCATTCGACTCAGTCTGGAGATACAACATCCTGGGAAAACTCAAGTCATGGGGAATAGATGGGAATCTGCTAGCCTACATTACAAATTTCCTAAAAAACCGGTCCTTTCGTCTGATGGTAAATAACTCACTCTCCATGGAAAAAATCCAAGAAAATGGCACCCACAAGGATCAATCCTGAGTACCACTTTATTCCTTGTTTCGATCAATGAAATTTCCAAAAGTATCGAATCACCAATCAAAATTGGACTTTACGCTGATGATCTTGTCCTTTTCATCAGCAGTAACAATATCACATCCGCAACCAAACTGTTGCAGAAAACCATAATGAACCTAGAGAAATGGAGCTTAGAAACTGGTTTTCAGTTCTCCAGCAAGAAAACACAGTTCATGCTGTTCAGCAATCGATCAGTCCCAACATACCCAATTTTGAAATTGATGGCGTTCAAATAGATTTCGTCAGAGAGATCAAGTTTTTAGGAATAATATTCGACGAGAAACTACGGTGGGATGCTCATATTCGCTACCTCAAACAGTATTGCAGGAAAGGTCTCAACCTTATGAAGACATTGTCCAGTCACGAATGGGGAGCGGACTGCACTTCCCTAATGTCAATCTATAGACACTTGATAAGAGCAAAAATTGATTATGGTTCTATAGCATATACCACTGCAAGGAAATCACCCCTGGAACAATTGGATACCATACATAATGCAGCAATCAGATATGCGCTTGGTGCTTTTCGAACAAGTCCTGTTGAGAGCCTTTATGTAGAAGCTAATGAACCACCCCTTGAAATCAGAAGACAATCATTGAGCTTATCTTTCGCTGCAAGAATATCTGCCAACAAAAATAACCCACTCTATGATTACATCTTACCAACCCACCAAAATGCTCCATCGAAAGAAAATGCCCGCATCCCTGACCCATTCAACATAAGAATAAAGAAATTCGGACTGGATTTCAGCACCACTTTACCTGTCTTCAATATGATACAACCACCCTGGTTAACGGATATTCCATCCTGTAATACCTCCCTCACTCATTTCCCAAAGACCACAACCCCCAGTCTGAAAATCCTCAAAAAATACCACGAAATAGAAACTGAGTTCCATGGACAAAACATAATCTATACAGACGCATCTAAGGCAACTGGAGATCAACGCGTGGGAGCAGCCGTTATATCAAACAATGAAACACACAGTTACAGCTTACCACCAAATTGCAATATTTACACAGCAGAATTGTACGCCATAGCAAAAGCCGTTGAAATATCAAATAGCCTTGATACTAAAGAAACAGTAATTTTCACTGACTCTTTGAGTTCAATACAAGGAGTCAAACAACTGTATCCCAAACATTCCGTACTTCAATCGATTAAAGATGAACTGCACCAACTGAAATCCGGAGGAGAGACCGTAAAATTAGTGTGGATTCCTTCACACACTGGAATACCCGGAAACGAGAAAGCCGACAAAGCCGCAAAACAAGCTATCACAGATCCGACCGCTATTAGAGTAAATACTATCCCGTACGATAATATGAAAGCTGACATTAAAAAGTATATCAAAGGCGTATGGCAGGATAGATGGAAAGAAACAGGAACTGACAACAAGTTATACGAACTAAACCCCAATCTTGACCCCACCCAGCATATACGACTGAGCAGAAAACACCAGGTCACTCTTTCAAGGCTCCGAATTGGACACACAAGATTAACCCACCAACACCTGTTTCAACAAAGTGATCCAGAAACATGCTATATTTGTGACAGAGTCCTCAGCGTGAAACACCTACTTTTAGACTGTCCACTTTATCACCAAGAAAGAGTTGCCGCCAACCTGTCCAACGACCTACAAATCATTCTCAACCCGGAAAATGTCGAAAATCTAGTTTCGTTTCTGAATAGAACAAGTATATTGTACAAAATTTAGAATGTATTGTTAATATATTGTACCTCGCTAATAACCGAAATGGTTGAAGCGAAAAATTGAAATAAAAAAAAAAAAAAAAGTTCGAATGGTTTCGTACACTTTTGGAATCGCATGAGCAACGGCTAGAGCTTGTCACACAGAGTTGTTCATGATAGAAAGAGACAGAGAGAGAGAGAGAAAGTCGCATGGTGGGGGCATAACGTTTTTTTCTAACGTGACAATTTCTACTAGTCAACACATACCCCAAGCCGCGTGGGAAAAATTCCTTCAAAAAATGGTAACGTTCATTCACATTTATAACTGGGATAATAAGAAAAAATTAAAACAAAAACCTATTCAGAAGTTTCATTCAAGATTTCCAAAGCAGATAGTTTTTCAGATGAAATTTCAACTATGAACTGTGGTTATCTCCTGAAACTCAAGATAAGAATATTTAAAATTCTTCTTCACAGCCCAAATGTTGAGGAGTTTTACTGAGGATAGATTCAATCAGCAAAAATCTCCAACACGAATTTTGAATTAAAGTGAAAAAACTCTAATCGGAAAAAATATGTATACTAATATGAAGCAAACGAATAAGCTTCAAAAACAGCTGAACATCAATTGGTGAAAAATATCCAGTAAGTAATCATGTTTCATTTCTTCCCCACCTGGAAAACGAAACATCTGTGAAAAAGAAATGAGATAGTTTTGATGAAAAATGAGAAACTGAAATGCGATTTTGTGTTATTGAGTAGGCCGTGGTCGTATGATTGTCACCGTATTGTCAATATTGTAGCCGAGCATTCTGTAATGCTGAGGAGGCCCGCCGCCTTCATTACGAGAAAATTTCCCAATTGGTTGCTATCGTCAAGAGAAAGTTTCGAGCGCGTCGATCGCAGCTTGACGAAGACAGGTTTGTGTAATGTATAATTCATTCGAGCATATTCAGTAGACTTTTTTTCGGAATTATAGGTACTTGTTTCCATTTGCTTATGAGAATATAAGAATATTGTTTCTGTCCTGTGTAGAATAGTGGGTATTGATATCAAAATGGAGGAATAAAAAATAAAATGAATAGTTGAAAGTGAAGGGTCGAAAAAGTATAAATATTCTAAGAATCAATTCACATGAAATTTTAAACTTTTGATGAAGTTATTGAATAAAATTGTAGAGAACCATTATGAAACTGGACAATTAATGTATATTCAATATCTGGGATGTACCTCAGGGTGAACTTTGTTATTTCAGAAAGAACATCCACACATTAACATTTTGACTTCGCCAATACCTGTCGGTAGGCATACAAGAGATGCACAGAAAAACAAATACAATACTTCCAACATCCTTCGAAGTCCTCACTGGGAAGTGCATATTGCGTCTCAAAAGAACCAACATTTTCAAAACATCTCAGGGGGGTATGTGCTCGCTGGAAATGTTAGCCAAAGGTACTTCAGCAGATCTTGTAGCAGATTTATAACCTTCCATACTGTGAACAGCTCGTACTGCTATCGAATTTATGCATGTACTGACGGTGTAGACCATAAGGAAATATAAAATGAGCTCGATTTGGGAGTTGTAGAAAAAACCACGCAACAGAACCGAGAACAGATCATGCTGCGATACTAGACGCATGTACAAACAGTGCTCAGTACTGATTTCTGGCTCAACATCTCCTTTCCTGTATGATATAGCTGACTCTAACAAATATAGGATGAATATCCAGAGAACCGAGCCTGGGAACCTATCGTACTACAGTTCTGTAACAACGTTGTACCAAAAATATCAAAGATTTGATAATTCTCGAGTACCAGACAAACTACGGAGGAATGTACAGCCGAAATGATTCGCAACATATGTCCTTTTCATTAAATGGACTGTGTTTGATGATTGTGTATCTGAATACCTGAATAACCCCATGCGCCGTCTCTAGATTTGCCAACCATAGTAAAAAGCATGGGGAAAAGCATTTCCAATGATGATTTAATTTAAAAAAAAATCACAATTGGTAAGGCTTTAATCGGTAATTGACAATACTCTTCTTATAAATTTTCCGACACTTTTATGTATTGCAGAAATTTTTGAAAGTTGTAGATATGAAATTTTTGATAGTTGTAGAGATAACCACGCAACAAACCCGAGAACAGATCGTACTGCGGCACTTTATATAAACGCATGTACAAACAGTGCTCAGTGGTGTCTCGTGGTTTGGTGAAATATGGATGGTGGGTATAGGAGATTATGGAAGGATAACTCGAGAAACAGAACCCCAGTACCTATCGCAATACGGTTCTAGGTCTACGTATGAACGAAAAATACCAAGGGTTCGATCTCTTATTATTCTGATTGCTTGAGTAAATGTATTCCGAAGAGTACCACTCGTTTACTGAGGAAAAATGCTGCTTTGGAGAGTCACCGAATAACCCAGAACAGTCCGACAACGGATCGTACTACGATAGTCGTACGTACGAACAGTGCTCGCTACTGTTTTTTGGCTCAATATCTCCTTTTCTGTAGGATATATATGACTTGAGCAAATCTAGGAGAAATATCCAGAACGCAAAGACCAGGAAGCTATCGTACTACGGTTCTGTAACAACGTATATACGAAAACTACCAAGGATTCGATCATTCTCGATATTGTTAGTCGCTGAGTACCAGACAAACTACGAAGGAATGCTTGAAGTTATGTACAGTTGAAATGTTTCGAAACATATGTCCGGTTCATTAAATGGACTGTGATGGAGTGGCATCTTCTGTAGTGTATGACACATTCCAAATGGGAATCTGGGTCTTGTGAAAAGTGGTGAAAGTTGTCTTCCCAGTACCAAGACTGATGTTTTCTTTGTCGTGGATTGATATGCAAGACAATTGTCCAATACTTGCCTGTCTCACTATAATCCCAAACATATGTACTGACGAAAAGTACCAAGTGAAAGACTAACAGATTTTCTTCTTGAGATGGATCCTCTGTATTGTATGTAGAAAAAACAATTTCAATGTGGGATTCTAGGTCATGTGAATGTTGGTGAGTCTTCTAATACTCTATGTAATGTTTTCTTTGATGGGTGATTGATGGGCCGGACATTTCCCCTGTACTCAACGTTCTACAATCCATATGAAGTGATAAAAAGTACTAAGTAAAAGAGTGACATAGGCTTCTACTTGAGATCGATCTCCTCTATGTTAGCCTGGAAGAAAAAAATATTATTTGAGGTTCTAGGTCCTGTTCAAGTTGGTGAACGTTGTCTCCTAAATATTGAACGCTCTAATTTCTTTGCTCGAGGTTTGATAGACCAGACAAAATGGCATGATTTTTTCAATATTGAAATGATCAATTTGTTCATAAACAATTTATAGATAAATGTAGTATTCGTCGATGCCGCGGTCTCTTCCTGAAAAACAAACCTAATTATGCAGTTCTGGAAATATTTCATTCATTTTAACTATTGAAATGAAGAAAAAGAAGAAAAAATATGAATATTCTAGGATTCATTTCAGATGGAATACTCTTTTTTCGTCGGAAAATACCAAGTTATTGAATGAAATTGTCGAGAACCATTATGAACCTAGACAATAAATGTATATTCAATATCTGGGATGTACCTCAAGGTGAACTTTGTTATTCTTGAAAGAACATCCACACATCAACATTTTGACTTCGCCAATACCTCTCAGTAGGCACACAAATAAATGCCACAGCAGAACGAATACAATACTTTCAACATTCTTCAAAGTTTTCTTCGGGAAGTGCATATTGCGTCTCGAAGAAACATGCTCAAACCAACATTTTCAAAAATGCCAGGGATGTATGTGCTCGCTGGGAATGTTATCCAAAGGTATTTCAGCGGATCTTGTGGCAGATTCATCACCTTCTACACTGTGTACCGCTCGTACTGCGATCGAATATACGCATGTACTAACAGTAATCGGTGTAGACCGTGAAAAAATATGAAATAAGCTCGATTTGAAAGTTGTAGAGATAACCACGCAACAGAACTGGGAACAGATGGTACTGCGAGACTTCATATAGACGCATGTACGAACAGTGCTCAGTGCTGTTCCGTGGTTCGGTATTATATGGATGGTATAGAAGATTTGAGAAGGAAAATCCGAGGATTAAAACCCAAGTAACTATCGTAGTACATTTCTAGATCTACGTATGTACGAAGAATACCAGGTTCGATCTCTTATTGTACTGATTACTCAAGCCACTGTATTCCGGAGAGTACCACTCGTTCACTACGAAGAAAGCTACCTTGGAGAGTCACAGAATAACCCAGAACAGTCCGAGAACAGATCGAACTACGATACTTCATATAGACGTACGTGAGAACAGTGCTCACTACTGTTTCCTGGCTCAACATCTTCTTTTCTGTATGATATAGCTGACTTGGGCAAATCTAGGAGGAATATCCAGAACGCAAAACCAGGTACCTATCGTACTAACGATTCTGTAACAACGTTCCTACGAAAATTGCAAAGGATTCGATAATTCTTGTCATTAAAAGTCGCTGAGTATCAGACAAACTACTGAGGAACGCTAATAGTGATGTACAGCTGAAAAGTTTCGCAATATATGTCCTCTTCATTAAATGGACTGTGTTTGATTATTGTATATCTTGAATAGCTGAATAACCTTATGCGCCGTCTCTAGATTTTCCAACCATCGGAAAAAGCATTTCCAATGGTGATTAAATTTTGAAAAAATCACTATTGGTAAGGCTTTGATCGATAATTGACGATAATTTTCTAATTAATTTTTCGACACTTTTATGTATTGCAGAATCAAACGTTCTATTACCAAATACCCATCATTCTACAATCCTGAACATATGTAGTATCGAAAAGTACCAAGTAATAGGGTGGCATCTTCTGTTTTGTATAACAATGTCCATATGGGATTTTGGGTCTTGTATAATTCCCCAGTATTAAGACTGATGTTTTTTTGGCCGTGAATTGATATGCAAGACAAATGCCCAGTACTTGCCTATCGTACTGAAATCCTGAACATATGTACTGACGAGAAGTACCAAGTTATGAACAGCTGGAATATTTCGCAACATGTGTTCTTCATTAAATGGACTGTGCTTGATGATTGTATATCTCATATAGCTGAATAACCCCATGCGCCGTCTCTAGATTTGCCAACCATCAGAAAAAGCATTTCCGATGATGATCAAATTTTGAAAAAATCACTATTGGTGAGACTTTGATCGATAATTGACAATACCCTTCTAATTAATTTTCCGACACTTCTATGTATTGCAGAAACAATACGTTCTATTACCAAATACTCATCATTCCAGAATCCTGAACATATGTAGTGACAAAAGTACCAAGTAATAGGGTGGCATCTCTGTTTTGTATAACAATGTCCATATGGGATTATGGGTTTTGTATAAGTTAGTGAAAGTTGTCTTCCCAGTACAAACACTGATGATTTTTTCGGCCGTGGATTGATATGCCAGACGAATTCCCAGTACTTGCCCGTCGTACTATAATCCCAAACATATGTACTGACGAGAAGTAACAAGTTATGTACAGCTGGAATGTTTCGCAACATATGTCCTTTTTATTAAATGGAGTGTGGTTGATGATTGTGTATGATGAATAGGTAAATAACCCCATGCGCCAACTCTACATTTTCCAACCATCTGGGAAAAGCATTTCCAATGATGATTGAATTTGAAAAAAATCAATACTGGTGAGGCTTGAATCGATAATTGACGATACTCTTCTAATTAATTTCCCGACACTTTAATGTATTGTACAAACAATGCGTTCCATTACCACACACTCATCATTCTACAATCCTGAACATATGTAGTGACGAAAAGTACCAAGTATTAGAGTGGCATCTTCTGTATTGTATAACAATTTTTTTTTGGGATTCTGGGTCTTGTGAAAGTTAGCGAACGTTGTCTTTCCAGCACTAAGCCCGATGTTTCCTTTGCCGTGGATTGATATGCCACACAAACGCCCAGTACTTGCCTGTCGTACTATAATCCTGAACATATGTAGTGAAGAGAAGAACCAAGTTATGTACAGCTGAAATGTTTCGCAACTTATGCCCTTTTCATCAAATGGACTGTGTTTGATCATTGTGTATTTGGAATGGCTGGATAACCCCATGCGCCGTCTCCAGATTTGCCAACCACCAAGAAAAGCATTTCTAATAATGATTACATTTGAATAAACCATGACTGGTGAAGCTTCAATCGATAATTGACGATACTCTTTAATGGATTTTCCGACACTTCTATGTATTGCAGAAACAATGCGTTCTATCATCAAATACTCATCATTCTACAATCCTGAACATATGTAGTGTCGAAAAGTACCAAGTGATAGAGTGGCATATTCTGTATTGTATGACGAATTTCATATGGGACTCTGGGTCTTGTGAAAGTTTGTGAACAATGTCGTTCCAGCACTGAGACGGATGTTTCCTTTAGCCGTGGATTGATATGCCAGACAATTGCCCAGTACTCGCCCGTAATACTATAATCCTATGTACTAACGGGAAGTACCAAGTAAAAGACTGACAGATTTCTTTCTTCAGATAGATCCTCTATATTGCATGCTGAAAATACAAATTCAATGTGTGATTCTAGGTCCTGTGGATGTTGGTGAACGAACTCTCCTAATACCCTATGTATTGTTTTCTTTGGTTGGTTATTGACAGGCCAGACAATTGCCCAGTACCCAACGTACTTCAATCAATATGCAACGACAAATGGTACTATGTGAAAGAGTGACATGGGGTTTTCCATGATTTGGATCTTCCCTATGTTATGCTGAAAAGACAAATGTTATTTGAGTTATGCAGTGGCGAAAAGTACCAAGAGAAGTACTAAGTAAAATACTAACAGATTTTTTTCTTGAGATGGATCCTCTGTATTGTATGTTGAAAAGACAAATTCAATGTGGGATTCTAGGTCATGTGAATGTTGGTGCGTCTTCTAATACTCTATGTTATGATTTCTTCCATGGGTGATTGATGGGCCAGACAATTGCCCTGTACCCAATGTACTACAATCCATATGAAGTGACGAAAAGTACTAAGAAAAAGAGTGACATAGGCTTTTTCTTGAGATGGATCTCCTCTATGTTAGCCTGAGAAGACAAATGTTATTTGAGGTTCTAGGTCCTGTAAGAGTCGGTAAACGTCGTCTTCTAAGTATTGAACGCTGTACTTTCTCTGCTCGTGGTTTGAAAGGCCAGACAAAATGGCATGATTCTTTCAATATTGAACCAATCAATTTGTTCATAAACAATTTATAGATTAATGTAGTATCCGTCGATGTTGGGGTCTCTTCCTGAAAAACAAACCCAATTATGCAGCTCTAGAAATATTTCATTTATTTCAACCATTGAAATGAAAAAAAAGAAGAAAAAATCTAAATATTCTTAGATTTAATTCACATGGAATAATCTTTTTTTGTCGGAAAATACCAAGTTATTGAATATAATTGTCGAGAACCATCATGGACCTGGACAATGAATGTATATTCAATATCTGGAATGTACCTCAAGGTGAACTATGTTCTTCTAAAAAGAACATCCTCACGTTAACATTCTGACTTCGCCAATACCTCTCAGTAGGCATACGAAGGAATGCCACAGCAGAACAAATACTATACTTCCAACATCCTTTGAAGTTTTCTTTGGAAAGTGCATATTGCGTCTCAAAAAAACATGCTCAAACCAACATTTTCCAAACTTGCCAGGGATGTATGTGCTCGCTGGGAATGTTATCCAAAGGTACTTCAGCGGATCTTGTAGCAGATTAATCACCTTCCACACTGTGTACAGCTCGTACTGCGATCGAATATATTCATGTACTGACAGAGATCGGTGTAGACCGTGAGAAAACATCAAATAAGCTCGATTTGAAAGTTGTAGAGATTACCACGCGACAGAACTGAGAACAGATCATACTGCGAGACTTTATAGAGACGCATGTATGAACAGTGCTCAATGCAGTTTCGTGGTTTGATATTATATGGATGGTATGGAGAATTTCGGGAGGAAAACTCGAGGAACAAAACCCTAGTACCTATCGTAGTACGGTTCTAGATCTACGTATGTACGAAAAATACCAGGATCGATCTCTTGTTATACTGATCACTTGAGCCACTGTATTCCGGAGAGTACCACTCGTTCACCACGGAAGAAAGCTACCTTGGAGAGTCACAGAATAACCCAGAACAGTCCATGAACAGATCGAACTACGATACTCCATAAAGACGTACGTAAGAACAGTGCTCACTACTGTTTTCTGGCTCAACATCTCCCGTTCTGTATTATATAGCTGACTTGGGCAAATCTAGGAGGAATATCCAGAACGCGAAGCCAGGTATCTATCGTACTTACGATTCCGTTACAACGTATGTACGAAAAATACCAAGGATTCGATCATTCTCGTCATTGTAAGTCGCTGAGTATCAGACAAACTACGAAGGAATGCTGGAATGTTTGGCAATATATGTCCTTTTCATTTAATGGACTGTGTTTGATGATTGTATATCATGAAAAGCTGAATAACCCCATGCGCCGTCTCTAGATTTGACAACCATCGGAAAAAGCATTTCCAATGATGATTAAATTTTGAGAAAATCACTATTGGTAAGGCTTTGATCGATAATTGACGATACTCTTCTAATTGCTTTTTCGACACTTTTATGTATTGCAGAAACAATACGTTCTATTACCAAATACTTATCATTCTACAATCCTGAAAATATGTAGTAACGTTTTGCATAACAATGTCCATATGGGATTTTGGGTCTTGTATAAGTTAGTGAAAGTTGTCTTCCCAGTACTAAGACTGATGTTTTCTGTGGCCGTGCATTATGCAAGACAAATGCCCGGTACTTGCCCGTCGTACTATTATCCTAAACATATGTACTGACGAGAAGTACCAAGATATGTACAGCTGAAATGTTTTGCAACATATGTCCTTTTTATTAAATGGACTGTGTTTGATGATTGTGTATCTTGAATAGCTGAATAACCCCATGCGCCAACTCTAGATTTGCCAATCATCGGAAAAAGCATTTCCAATGATGATTAAATTTGAAAAAAATCACTACTGTAAGGCTTGAATCGATAATTGACGATACTCTTCTAATTAATTTTCCGACACTTCAATGTATTGCACAAACAATGCGTTCTATTACCACATACTCATCATTCTACAATCCTGAACTTATGTAGTGACGGAAAGTACCAAGTAATAGAGTGGCATCTTCTGTAATGTATAACAATTTTTTTTTGGGATTCTGGGTCTTGTGAACGTTAGCGAACGTTGTCTTCCCAGCACTAAGAACAATGTTTCTCTTGGCGTGGATTGATACGCCACACAAATGCCTGGTACTTGCCCGTCGTACTATAATCCTAAACATATGTACTGACAAGAAGAGCCAGATTACGTAGAGCTGAAATGTTTCGCAACGTATGCCATCTTCATTGAATGGACTGTGTCTGATGATTGTGTATTACGAATAGCTGAATAACCCGATGCGCCGTCTCTACATTTGCCAACCATCCGGAAAAACATTTCTTATGATGATTACATTCGAAAAATCACGACTGGTGAGCTTCAATCCATAATTGACGATACTCTTTCAATGAATTTTCCGACACTTTTAGTATTGCAGAAACAATGCGTTCTATTTCCAAATACTTATCACTCTACAATCCTGAACAAATGTAGTGTCGGAAAGAACCAAGTAATAGAGTGGCATATTCTGTATTGTATGACAAATTTCATATGGGATTCTGGGCCTTGTAAAAGTTAGTGAACAATGTCTTCCCAGCACTGAAACTGATGTTGCCTTTGGCCGTGGATTGATATGCCACACAATTGCCCAGTACTTGCCCATAACACTATAATCCTATGTACTGATGGGAAGTACCAGTAAAAGACTGACATATTTTTTTCTTCAGATGGATCCTCTATAGTGCATGCTGAAAATACAAATTCAATGTGTGATTCTAGGTCCTGTGAATGTTTGTGAACGAACTCTCCTAAAACTCTATGTATTGTTTTCTTTGGTTGGTGATTGACAGGCCAGACAATTGCCCAGTACCCAACGTAATTCAATCCACATGCAACGACAAAAAGTACTAAGTGAAAGAGTGAAATCGGTTTTTTCATGATTTGGATCTCCTCTATGTTATGCTCAAAAGACAAATGTTATCAGAATTATGCAGTGACGAAAAGTACCAAGAGAAGTTCCAAGTAAAATACTAACAGATTTTTTTCTTGAGATGGATCCTCTGTATTGTACGTTGAAAAGACAAATTCAATGTGGGATTCTAGGTCATATGAATGTTGGTGGGTCTTCTAATACTCTATGTGATGTTTTGTTTGATGGGCGATTGATGGGCCAGACAATTGCCCTGTACCCAACGTACTACAATCCATATGAAGTGACAGAAAGTACTTAGTGAAAGAGTAACATAGGCTTATTCTTGAGATAGATCTCCTCTATGTTAGTCTTGAAAGAAAAATGTTATTTGAGGTTCTATGTCCTGTAAAAGTTGAAAAACGTTGTCTCCTAAGTATTGAACGCTGTACTTCCTTTGCTCGGGGTTTGTTAGGCCAGACAAAATGGCATGATTTTTTCAATATTAAACTAATCAATTTGTTCATAAATAATTTATAGATAAATGTAGTTATTCGTCGATGCCAGGGTCTCTTTTTTTAAAAAACAAACTTAATCATGCAGCTTTGGTAATATTTCATTTATTTAAACTATTGAAATGAAGAGAAAGAAGAAAAAATATGAATATTCTGAAATACAATTCACATAGAATTTTTTTTTGTGGGAAAATACCAAGTTATTGAATACAATTTTCGAGAACCACCATGGACCTGGACAATAACTGAATATTCAATATCTGGGATGTACCTCAAGGTGAACTATGTTATCCTAGAAGCAACATCCACATGTTAACATTTTGACTTCTACGATACCTCTCAGTAGGCATACAAAGAACTGCCACAGCTGAACAAATACAATACTTCCGACATCCTTTAGAGTTTTTTTTGGGCGGTGCATATTGCGTCTCAAAAAAACATGCTCATACCAACATTTCCAAAACATTCCAGGGATGTATGTGCTCGCTGGGAATGTTATCCGAAGGTACTTCAGCGGATCTTGTAGCAGTTAATCACCCTCCACACTGTGTACAGCGATCGAAAATAAGCATGTACTAACAGTTATCGGTGTAGACCGTGAGAAAATAATGAAATTAGCTCGATTTGAACGTTGTAGAGATAACCACGCAACAGAACTGAGAATAGATCGTACTGCGAGACTTCATGTAGACGCATATACGAACAGTGCTCAGTGCTGTTCCGAAGTTCGGTATCATATGGATGGTATAGGAGATTCTAGAAGGAAAACTCGAGAAACAAAACCCAAGTACCTATCGTAGTACGATTCTAGATCTACGTATGTACGAAAAATACCAGGTTCAATCTCTCATTATACTGATTATTTGAGCCACTGTATTTCGAATAGTACCAGCTACTTGGAGAGACACAGAATACCCAGAACAGTCCGAGAACAGATCGAACTACGATACTCCATATAGACGTACGTAAGAACAGTGCTCACTACTGTTTTCTGGCTCAACATCTTCTTCCCTGTATGATATAACAAATCTAGGAGGAATATCCGGAACCCAAAGCCAGATACCCATCGTACTTACGCTTCTGTAATAACGTATGTACGAAAAATACCAAGGATTCGATAATTCTCGTTATTGTGAGTTGCTGAGTATCAGACAAACTACGAGGGAATGCTAATAGTTATGTTCAGCTGAAATGTTTCGCAATATATGTCCTTTTCATTAAATGGACTGTGTTTGATGATTGTATATCTTGAATAGCTGAATTACCCCATGCGCCGTCTCTAGATTGGCCAACCATCGCTGGAAGCATTTCCAATGATGATTACAATTGAAAAAAATCACTATTGGTGAGGCTTTGATCATTAATTGATATTCCGAGACGTCAGTTTTCCGACACTTATTAATTTTCCGACACTTTCATATATCGCAGAAACAATACGTTCCATGCCCAAATACTCATCAATCTACAATCCTGAACATATGTAGTGACGAAAAGTGTTAAGTTATAGGGTGGCATCTATTGTTTTGTATAACAATGTCCGTATGGGTCCGTCCGTATGGGGTCCGTATGGGCCCGTATGGGTCCGTCTGGGTTTCGTATAAGTTAGTGAAAGTTGTCTTCCCAGTACTAAGACTGATGTTTTCTTTGGCCGTGGATTGATATACCAGACAAATGCCCAGTACTTGCCTGTCGTATAATATAAGACAAATGTACTTACGAAAAGTACCAAGTTATGTACAGCTGAAATGTTCCGCAACATATGTCCTTTTCATTAAATTGATTGTGTTTGATGATTGTGTATCTTGAATAGCTGAATAACCTCATGCGCAAACTGTAAATTTGCCAACCATCAGTGGAAGGATTTCCAATAATGATTAAATTTGAAAAAAATCACTACTGGTGAGGCTTGAATCGATAATTGACGATACTCAACATTCTACAATCCTGAACATATGTAGTGAAGAAAAGTACCAAGTGATCAAGCACCTTCTGTAAGTATCTCCTCTATCGTATGACAAACTCCTTTCGGAATTCTGGGTCTTGTGAAAGTTAGTGAACGTTGTCTTCCCAGCAGTAAGACTGATGTTTCCTTTGGCCGTGGATCGATATGCCACACAAATGCCCAGTACTTGTTCGTTGTACTATAATCCTAATTGTATGTACTGACGAGAAAAACCAAGTTATGTACAACTGAATTGTTTCGCAACATATGCCTTTTTCATTAAATGGACTGTGTTCGATGATTTTGTATCTTGAATAGTTGAATAATGTCATGCGCTGTCTCTAGATTTGCCAACCATCGGAAAAAACATTTCTAATAATGATAACATTTGGAAAAAATCACGACTGGTAAAGCTTCAATCAATAATTGACGATGGTCTTTCACTTTTATGTATTGCAGAAACAATGCATTCTATTACCAAATACTTATCATTCTACAATCCTGAACATATATAGTGTCGAAAAGTAAAAAGTAATAGAGTGACATATTCTGTATTGTATGACAAATTTCATATGGCATCCTGGGTCTTGTAAAAGTTAGTGAACAATGTTTTCCCAGCACTTAGACTAGTGTCTCCTTTGGCCGTGGATTGATATGCCAGACAATTGCTCAGTACTTGCCCATAATACTATAATCCTATGTACTGACGGGAAGTACCAAGTAAAAGACTGACAGATTTTTTTCTTCAGATGGATCCTCTATATTGCATGCTGAAAATACAAATTCAATGTGTGATTCTAGGTCCTGTGAATGTTGGTGAACGAACTCTTCTAATACTCTATGTATTATTTTCTATAGTTGAAAATTGACAGGCCAGACAATTGCCCAGTACCCAACGTACTTCAATCCATATGCAACGACAAAAAGTGTGAGTGAAAGAATGACATATGTTTTTCCATGATTTGGATCTCCTCTATGTTATGCTGAAAAGACAAATGTTATTTGAGTTATGCAGTGACGAAAAGTATCAAGAGATAGACTGGCAGAGGTTTTTTCTTGAGGTGGCCCTGTAAAGTATGTTGAGAAGACAATTGATTTGGAATACTCGATCCTGTGAAAGTTGATTCTTCTGCCCGTAGTCCGATAGGCCAGGCAGTTGCCCAGGACCATTTGTACTACAATTCTGAACATATGTAGTGACAAAAAGTACCAAGTGAAAAACCAATTTATGAAGAGAACGTTTTTAAAAACAAGCTTCCATTCAAATGCCCTAAAAAGTACGAAATAATTGCTTTGGATGTGTGACGTAGGTTATTCCGTGAGTTATAGATTCAAGAGCTTGTCGCGCGAAGTTTTCATTTCGAATACAGATGCGACAAGCTTTTGAATCTATAACTCACGGAATAACTTACGTCACACATCCAAAGCAATTATTTCTTACTATCCAGGGTATTCGAATACAAGTTTGTTTTCAAAAAGGTTTTTTTATTGATTATTCTATTCTGTGCTTCTTAGTAAGAACCCCGTACACCCACATACCAATTTTTAATCAAATCGGACCATAATTACAAAACTCGTTCGCCATCTTGGAGCCGCCATCTTAAATTAGATAATTTCGACAAAAAATTCATAATCTTCGACCATGAAAACCCCCATATACCAACTTTGGATCGAATCGGACCATAAACACAAATCTCGTCAGCCATCTTGGGGCTGCCTTTTTTTTCCTCTTACAAATGCATAATGCATGAACACCTGCAAAATTCCACGTGAATCGAACAATTAGAAGTGGGTCAAATTTAGCTCGCAAGATTTGATGACAAACATCGGCACAGGTGAAACTAAATAAAAGCTTGTAAAGAACGGACACAGGTTGTTTCTTGCGATGGATTTCTTGAACTGTATGCTGAAATCAAAAACAAATTTAATTTGGAATTCTGTCTGTGAACGTTGGTGAACGTCGTCTTCTCGGTATCGAATGACGTGCTTTTCTTGGTTGTAGTTTGATAGGCTAGGAAATTGCCCAGTACCTTTCGTACTACAATTCTGAACATATGCAGTGACGAAAAGTACCATGTAGAAGACTGACAGGTTTTTTCTGGAGATCAATCTCCTGTGTTTTAAACTGTTAAGAGATTCTAGGCCCTGTAAAAGTTGTTGAACGTTGTCTTCTCAGTATTGACTGACGTGTTTATTTTTGGTCAACGTTTGATAGGCCAGACAATTGCCTAGCGCCTCTTGGACTATAAATCCAAAAATATATAATGACAGAAAGTACCAAGTAGAAGGTTGAAAACTGTTTTTTTTTAGGTCGATCTCCTGTATTGTATGCTGAAAATTATTTGGGATTCTAGTTCCTGTAGGAGTTGTTGAACGTTTTTTTTTCAATACTCTATGTATTGTTTTCTCTGGTGGGTGATTGATAGGCCAGATAATTGGTATCCAATGTACTACAATCCCAAACGAATACAGTGACATAAAGTACCAAGAGATAGGCTGGCAGGGGATTTTCCTTGAGGTGGCCCTTCTGTATAGTATGTTGAAAAGACAATTAATTTGGGTTACTCGATCCTGTGAAAGTTGGTTCCTCTGCTCGTAGTTCGATAGGCCAGGCTGTTGCCCAGGACCATTCGAATTACAATTCTGATCATATGTAGTGACGGAAAATACCAAGTAAAAGATGGACATGGGTTGTTTCTGGAAATGGATTTCTTGTATTGTATGCTGAAATCAGAAACAAATTCAATGTGGATTTCTGTCTGTAAAAGTTGTTGAACGTCGTCTTCTCGGTATTGAATGACGTACTTCTCTTGGTTGTGGTATGATGGGCCAGACAATTGCTCAGTACCTTTCCCACTACAATTTTAAACATATGCAGTGACGAAAAGTACCAAGTAAAAGACTGACAGGTTTTTCCTTGAGATGAATCTCCTGTGTAATATGCTGAAAAGAGATTCTAGGTCCTGTAAGAGTTGGTGAACGTTGTTTTCTCAGTATTGAATGACGTGTTTTTTTTTGGTCGGGATTTGATAGGCCACACAACTGCCCAGCGCCTCTTGGTCTACAATTCTGAAAATATATAGGGACAAAAAGTACCAAGTAAAAAGCCGAAAAATGTTTTTTGTTGAGATGGATCTCCTGTATTGTATGCTGAAAATAAGTTGGGATCCTAGTTTCTGTGGGAGTTGGTGAACGTTGTCTTTTCAATACTCTACGTATTGTTCTCTCTGAGAGGTGATTGATAGACCAGACGATGGCTCAGTACCCAATGTACTAGAATCCTGAACGTATACAGTGACAAAAAGTACCAAGAGATAAACTGACAGAGGTTTTTCCTTGAGGTGGCCCTTCTGTAAAGTATGTTGAAAAGGCAATTAATTTGGAATACTCGATCCTGTAAAAGTTGGTTCCTCTGCTCGTAGTTTGATAGGCCAGGCAGCTGCCCAGGACCACTCGTACTACAATTTTCAACATATGTAGTGACGGAAAGTACGAAGTAAAAGACGATAATTAATTGTTTCTTGAGATGGATCTCTTGTATTGTATGCTGGAATAAAAAAATAATAATTTGGCATTCTGGCCCTGTAAAAATTGGTGAACGTTGTCTTTCCGTTATCAAATGACGTGCTGTTTTTGGATGTGGTTCGATAGGCCAGGCTATTGCCCAGTAATCAACGTTCTACAATCCCAAACATATGCAGTGACGAAAAGTACCAAGTGATAGACTGGCATAGGTTTTGCCTTCAAATGGCTCTCCTGTGATGTATGTTGAAAATACAAATTCAATTTGGAATTCTCGGTCCTGTAAAACTAAGTGGAAGTTATCTCCTCCGTATAGTAGGCCATACTTATATATCAGGATCTTCTATCACTGTTAGTAAAACCAAGCGTGACCCTGAAGCTCTTCCTCTTTGGACTTCGATATGCAGTATTTTCTTTGCTCGTGGATTGACAGACCAGACAGTTGCCCAGTACCTACCGTTCTACAATCCCAAACATATGTAGTGACGAAAAGTACCATGTTATAACTTGGTAGAGATTTTTTTTTGGGATGGATCCCCTGTATTGGATGTTGAAAGGACAAACTCAAACTGGATCCTCAAATGTTGTCAGTATTGTTTTGTTTGGTCGTTGATTGGAAGACCAGACAATCTTCCAGTACCCACGTACTACAACTCTGAAACTATGTAGCGAGGAAATTTCTCTTAAATCGTTTTCATGTTCAATCTTGTTGATTCAGCTGACCGTTGAACGTCACAAGAACGATATTTTGACGTAATGATATGTAGTGTGAATCCGATCGATGTATGAGTAACTGGCTGATGCCCAGATGGTCCGGGTTCGATTCCCGGCACGTCTACAGAAATGAAAAAATATTTCTGTAGATTCGTTGAGCGGGAGGAGATAGGTGGCCAACCGAACATTCTTGTTACCTAGATATCAATCCTTCGGACTGTCTACGGTTACCACCCGAATAGTCCCAGTAAACATGAAATGTTCATGAACCACTTCAAAATTGGCATACTTCTGTTTATTTTAAATATTTTTGTGCTATATTCCAGGGACAACTGGAATATTTCTGATATGATTCCAGACATCTTTAATTTATAACTTTCGAAGTATTTGAAATTAACATCCAATATATTTCAGAATTACCTAAATCGAGAAAATGTACACCATTATTTTAATACATTTCAGTATTGTTCCCAAAAGATTGAAACATTGCAAAAGTTCAAATGGTACTTTTTAATATTCCAAAATTATCTCAACTGTAAATAATCGAAACATTTCAGAATAACCTTATATGTGAAAATTTGAAAAGTTTATTTTATTTACTTCCGGGAATATTTCCAAACAATTGAGAAATTTCTTAAATGTCTTCCATTTCAGTAATTCGCTGTTGTAGAACCTTTCGGGCCTCTGACCAGTTATTCGTACATAATTATATCAACTGATATGCTTTCTCTTTAGCTCTTTTCTCATTTGCCTTTGCTTTCATAGTATGTCCATACTCCAATTTATAATAATAAGTATGGATTTCCAGCAAAACAAAAATCTCCCCCTATCGCGAATGCGCTCACGCGTAACATATCGCGAAAAGACCTGTTTGAGGGTACAATTATTATTATTATTATATTATTATTATTATTATTATTATTATTATTATTATTATTATTATTATTATTATATATTTTTATTATTATTATTTTTATTATTATTTATATTATTATTATTATTATTATTATTATTATTATTATTATTATTATTATTATTATTATTATTATTATTATTATTATTATTATTATTATTATTATTATTATTATTATTATTATTATTATTATTATTATTATTATTATTATTATTATTATTATTATTATTATTATTTTTTATTTTTTTTTTGTGTTTGGCATCGGCAGCTAAGGCCATTAGCCTGATGGTTCAATTTTTTTTTTTTTTTTTTTTTTTTTATTTTCTTCGTGTTTATTAGGTTGGTTTCTTCAATAATTTTATTTTTTTTGTTTGGTTTTGGTATTCGTTCAAACATTCCTTCAAATTATTTGCTATTCCTATTTGTTGGCGAGATGGTTCATATTCAATACATTGAGTTATTAGGTGGTTGATATTCAATTGTTCTTCACATATATCACACATCGTTGGATTTCTGCCGAGGAGTAGATATGAGGATGTAAGGTGAGTGTGTCCAATACGTAATCTTGTTATAACAACCTGATCTCTTCTTTGTTTTAGGTCGATTGGAGATGGTTGTAACTGCACCCGTTGCTTGATGTGTTTCAGCCCTGTGTCAGTATCATTCCATTCCGACTGCCATAAGTCTATCATTCTCTGTTTCAGGTATTTCTTGCCCTGTGTCAGTATGTGGCTTGGTATCCAAATAAAGATTACTTCGCCATTTCTTGACCTTATTCTTTGTAACGGGGTTTGCATAATATTTGTGAGTGGGTCATGGGTGTATACATCTTTGAGTTTGTATAGGAGCTGAGTGAATCTGGTATATTGCAGCTCTTTCTATATTATGGTTCTCTATATTTGGCTTCCTGAAATGGCATGCATTCCAGCTGTGTATATACTAGACCATGCGTGTAACTTCCATGCAAGGGTTTGATCCCCTACTATCATCGCACTACCTACTCCTTGTCGTGTTTTGGACCCGTCAGTGTATATGAGTGTGGGGTTATTGTGGTTTTCTAGAATAAGGTGTATTTCATTTTCTATCATTAATCTGGGAGTGCTGTTTTATCATATTTGAGGCAGTTCAGATATATTTTCGGTGGTTCCAGAAGCCAAGGTGCAGGGGACTCAGGTTGAAAGGTGTAAACGTTCGGTATTGGTTTTTCCAACTCTGATGTAAGATGGTTTATTCTCGTAACTAATTGTCTAGATCTTCTTTGGTTGTAATTTGATATTCATTTTCCCTTCAAATAAGATGTCATGTACTGGGTGAGAAGGTAATGGGTGGATTTTACTATAGTAATTTGATAACAAGTAATTTCTCCTGTATTCCAGTGGGGAGTACCGCTTCAGCACAAAGCGCTGCATAAGGGCTAGTTCTGAACGCTCCTAAAGCTAGTCTCAAACCATTTGCTTGTACTTGGTCTAGTTTTTTCAAGGTCGACTTACTGGCTGATGCATAAACTGCATTTCCGTAGTCTATTTTTGATAGGACCATGCTTTTGTAAAGTTTGATTAAAACATTTGTGTCTGAGCCCCAATTGATATTAGATACAGTTCTCAAAATATTCAGTCTCATTTTGCATTTCATAGCCAAATCTGTGATATGATCTTTCCAAAGCAACTTCCTATCAAATATTAATCCCAAAAATCTTCCTGAAGACTTTATCTTGATATCAGCCCCATATAGTTTTACCTTCGGTTCCTGGTGAACTTTCTTTAATCTGCAGAAGTGCATGCAGTAGGTTTTGTTGACAGATATCCTGAAACCTTGGTTTTCAGCAGATTGTGCTATAGTAGTCACTGTGTCTTGCAATTGCCTTTCAATATCCTCCATTTTTTTATCTGATTAATAAATGCTCAAGTCATCAACAAAAAGGCTCTT